>JALAZF010001223.1:0-49645 GCA_022829125.1 Lathyrus tuberosus | reverse complement strand
AAAATCAGGAATTAGGGTTTCTTGACCTAATTCACCCATAAGTTGACTTTTGGGACAAAAACATGAGCCAAGACCTCAAGAGAGGATTTGAGGGTATCTAACACACTACGTTGATCCATTTGCAACAATGGATTGATCCAAGAAGTTTGGTCCACAAGCTTCAAATTCATCAGGACCACAATTAGGGTTTCGGGGAAAAATCAGCTGTGTCTTTGACTTTTGACCCAGGCAAGCTTCCAAACCTTGGGACATGCTTCAATACACCCTATAACACCTATGGAACATGTCCATCAAGTTTGATTTAGGTCAAGGACTTGATTTCATAGAGGATCACACAGTTTGGAATTCATCTGACAAGAAGTCAACTGTGCACAAAAGTCAACTTTGACTTTATGAGATTTTTCACAATTATGGTTCTTTGACCCTAAAATGATGTTAATGTATGATTGGAATCATCATTCATCAAGAAAAATCAAGAAAAGTGAGATAACTTGTAAAAGGGGTAAACATAAAAAACATAGAAATTTTCTAAGTAATGGAACAAAGTGGCTAGGGTACCAACTTTGGAGGATCATAACTCCTAAACCACAAAGCCATTTTTCCCCATTCAAAGCTGAATTTGTAACTCTTATGGCCCTCTACAAAAGCTTCAAACACAACTCATTCCAATTCACCATGGATTTTAAGTTATGGAATGATCAAAATCACAAAAAGTGAAAATGTCACTTTTTTCCAACACTTAATGAAATTTTCACTAAGTCAGAATCTGCCTTCACTTTTTTACAAATGTAGGGGGATTTCTCACTTGGATCCAAAAGGTATCAAAACCAACTATGATCAAACAGTTGTTATATCATATGAGGGCTTTCCAAAATGGAGAATGTCATACCCCAAATTTTGACCACTAAGATTTCCCATCATTGTGCAAATCATTACCACAATATGGATGAACCATCATACTTCATTAGTCTCCCCAAAGATGGGTGAGCATCGACTACAATCAAACTTAGGGTTTCAGGCCCTCTCAGAGCTTATAGACAAAGGATCAATCAAGAAATGACATGATCTTCAACTTGTCTAAATCTCTCAAACACCCATAAAGGATCAAGAGGACTCCCATACCAAGAATCAAGCACAAGGTTGCAACATTCCAAGTGGATTAAGCCTCAAGATCACCAGTGTCACCAAATTAGGGTTTTGGTCGACCAAGGCCTCCAGATGGAAATTTTCCTCTGGGCATGAGCCAATGCCTCAAGGTACAACCCAAGATACCCCAAGGGATCTCATAAACCCAATCATCAAGTCAATCTTGCCTCAGGGGATGCATACAATAAAAATCAGGAATTAGGGTTTCTTGACCTAATTCACCCATAAGTTGACTTTTGGGACAAAACATGAGCCAAGACCTCAAGAGAGGATTTGAGGGTATCTAACACACTACGTTGATCCATTTGCAACAATGGATTGATCCAAGAAGTTTGGTCCACAAGCTTCAAATTCATCAGGACCACAATTAGGGTTTCGGGGAAAAATCAGCTGTGTCTTTGACTTTTGACCCAGGCAAGCTTCCAAACCTTGGGACATGCTTCAATACACCCTATAACACCTATGGAACATGTCCATCAAGTTTGATTTAGGTCAAGGACTTGATTTCATAGAGGATCGCACAGTTTGGAATTCATCTGACAAGAAGTCAACTGTGGCACAAAAGTCAACTTTGACTTTATGAGATTTTTCACAATTATGGTTCTTTGACCCTAAAATGATGTTAATGTATGATTGGAATCATCATTCATCAAGAAAAATCAAGAAAAGTGAGATAACTTGTAAAAGGGGGTAACCATAAAAAACATAGAAATTTTCTAAGTAATGGAACAAAGTGGCTAGGGTACCAACTTTGGAGGATCATAACTCCTAAACCACAAAACCATTTTTCCCCATTCAAAGCTGAATTTGTAACTCTTATGGCCCTCTACAAAAGCTTCAAACACAACTCATTCCAATTCACCATGGATTTTAAGTTATGGAATGATCAAAATCACAAAAAGTGAAAATGTCACTTTTTTCCAACACTTAATGAAATTTTCACTAAGTCAGAATCTGCCTTCACTTTTTTACAAATGTAGGGGGATTTTTCACTTGGATCCAAAAGGTATCAAAACCAACTATGATCAAACAGTTGTTATATCATATGAGGGCTTTCCAAAATGGCCAATGTCATACCCCAAATTTTGACCACTAAGATTTCCCATCATTGTGCAAATCATTACCACAATATGGATGAACCATCATACTTCATTAGTCTCCCCAAAGATGGGTGAGCATCGACTACAATCAAACTTAGGGTTTCAGGCCCTCTCAGAGCTTATAGACAAAGGATCAATCAAGAAATGACATGATCTTCAACTTGTCTAAATCTCTCAAACACCCATAAAGGATCAAGAGGACTCCCATACCAAGAATCAAGCACAAGGTTGCAACATTCCAAGTGGATTAAGCCTCAAGATCACCAGTGTCACCAAATTAGGGTTTTGGTCGACCAAGGCCTCCAGATGGAAATTTTCCTCTGGGCATGAGCCAATGCCTCAAGGTACAACCCAAGATACCCCAAGGGATCTCATAAACCCAATCATCAAGTCAATCTTGCCTCAGGGGATGCATACAATAAAAATCAGGAAATAGGGTTTCTTGACCTAATTCACCCATAAGTTGACTTTTGGGACAAAACATGAGCCAAGACCTCAAGAGAGGATTTGAGGGTATCTAACACACTACGTTGATCCATTTGCAACAATGGATTGATCCAAGAAGTTTGGTCCACAAGCTTCAAATTCATCAGGACCACAATTAGGGTTTCGGGGAAAAATCAGTTGTGTCTTTGACTTTTGACCCAGGCAAGCTCCCAAACCTTGGGACATGCTTCAATACACCCTATAACACCTATGGAACATGTCCATCAAGTTTGATTTAGGTCAAGGACTTGATTTCATAGAGGATCGCACAGTTTGGAATTCATCTGACAAGAAGTCAACTGTGCACAAAAGTCAACTTTGACTTTATGAGATTTTTCACAATTATGGTTCTTTGACCCTAAAATGATGTTAATGTATGATTGGAATCATCATTCATCAAGAAAAATCAAGAAAAGTGAGATAACTTGTAAAAGGGGTAACCATAAAAAACATAGAAATTTTCTAAGTTATGGAACAAAGTGGCTAGGGTACCAACTTTGGAGGATCATAACTCCTAAACCACAAAGCCATTTTTCCCCATTCAAAGCTGAATTTGTAACTCTTATGGCCCTCTACAAAAGCTTCAAACACAACTCATTCCAATTCACCATGGATTTTAAGTTATGGAATGATCAAAATCACAAAAAGTGAAAATGTCACTTTTTTCCAACACTTAATGAAATTTTCACTAAGTCAGAATCTGCCTTCACTTTTTTACAAATGTAGGGGGATTTTTCACTTGGATCCAAAAGGTATCAAAACCAACTATGATCAAACAATTGTTATATCATATGAGGGCTTTCCAAAATGGCCAATGTCATACCCCAAATTTTGACCACTAAGATTTCCCATCATTGTGCAAATCATTACCACAATATGGATGAACCATCATACTTCATTAGTCTCCCCAAAGATGGGTGAGCATCGACTACAATCAAACTTAGGGTTTCAGGCCCTCTCAGAGCTTATAGACAAAGGATCAATCAAGAAATGACATGATCTTCAACTTGTCTAAATCTCTCAAACACCCATAAAGGATCAAGAGGACTCCCATACCAAGAATCAAGCACAAGGTTGCAACATTCCAAGTGGATTAAGCCTCAAGATCACCAGTGTCACCAAATTAGGGTTTTGGTCGACCAAGGCCTCCAGATGGAAATTTTCCTCTGGGCATGAGCCAATGCCTCAAGGTACAACCCAAGATACCCCAAGGGATCTCATAAACCCAATCATCAAGTCGATCTTGCCTCAGGGGATGCATACAATAAAAATCAGGAATTAGGGTTTCTTGACCTAATTCACCCATAAGTTGACTTTTGGGACAAAACATGAGCCAAGACCTCAAGAGAGGATTTGAGGGTATCTAACACACTACGTTGATCCATTTGCAACAATGGATTGATCCAAGAAGTTTGGTCCACAAGCTTCAAATTCATCAGGACCACAATTAGGGTTTCGGGGAAAAATCAGCTGTGTCTTTGACTTTTGACCCAGGCAAGCTTCCAAACCTTGGGACATGCTTCAATACACCCTATAACACCTATGGAACATGTCCATCAAGTTTGATTTAGGTCAAGGACTTGATTTAATAGAGGATCGCACAGTTTGGAATTCATCTGACAAGAAGTCAACTGTGCACAAAAGTCAACTTTGACTTTATGAGATTTTTCACAATTATGGTTCTTTGACCCTAAAATGATGTTAATGTATGATTGGAATCATCATTCATCAAGAAAAATCAAGAAAAGTGAGATAACTTGTAAAAGGGGTAACCGTAAAAAACATAGAAATTTTCTAAGTAATGGAACAAAGTGGCTAGGGTACCAACTTTGGAGGATCATAACTCCTAAACCACAAAGCCATTTTTCCCCATTCAAAGCTGAATTTGTAACTCTTATGGCCCTCTACAAAAGCTTCAAACACAACTCATTCCAATTCACCATGGATTTTAAGTTATGGAATGATCAAAATCACAAAAAGTGAAAATGTCACTTTTTTCCAACACTTAATGAAATTTTCACTAAGTCAGAATCTGCCTTCACTTTTTTACAAATGTAGGGGGATTTTTCACTTGGATCCAAAAGGTATCAAAACCAACTATGATCAAACAGTTGTTATATCATATGAGGGCTTTCCAAAATGGCCAATGTCATACCCCAAATTTTGACCACTAAGATTTCCCATCATTGTGCAAATCATTACCACAATATGGATGAACCATCATACTTCATTAGTCTCCCCAAAGATGGGTGAGCATCGACTACAATCAAACTTAGGGTTTCAGGCCCTCTCAGAGCTTATAGACAAAGGATCAATCAAGAAATGACATGATCTTCAACTTGTCTAAATCTCTCAAACACCCATAAAGGATCAAGAGGACTCCCATACCAAGAATCAAGCACAAGGTTGCAACATTCCAAGTGGATTAAGCCTCAAGATCACCAGTGTCACCAAATTAGGGTTTTGGTCGACCAAGGCCTCCAGATGGAAATTTTCCTCTGGGCATGAGCCAATGCCTCAAGGTACAACCCAAGATACCCCAAGGGATCTCACAAACCCAATCATCAAGTTAATCTTGCCCAGGGGATGCATACAATAAAAATCAGGAATTAGGGTTTCTTGACCTAATTCACCCATAAGTTGACTTTTGGGACAAAACATGAGCCAAGACCTCAAGAGAGGATTTGAGGGTATCTAACACACTACGTTGATCCATTTGCAACAATGGATTGATCCAAGAAGTTTGGTCCACAAGCTTCAAATTCATCAGGACCACAATTAGGGTTTCGGGGAAAAATCAGCTGTGTCTTTGACTTTTGACCCAGGCAAGCTCCCAAACCTTGGGACATGCTTCAATACACCCTATAACACCTATGGAACATGTCCATCAAGTTTGATTTAGGTCAAGGACTTGATTTCATAGAGGATCGCACAGTTTGGAATTCATCTGACAAGAAGTCAACTGTGCACAAAAGTCAACTTTGACTTTATGAGATTTTTCACAATTATGGTTCTTTGACCCTAAAATGATGTTAATGTATGATTGGAATCATCATTCATCAAGAAAAATCAAGAAAAGTGAGATAACTTGTAAAAGGGGGTAACCATAAAAAACATAGAAATTTTCTAAGTTATGGAACAAAGTGGCTAGGGTACCAACTTTGGAGGATCATAACTCCTAAACCACAAAGCCATTTTTCCCCATTCAAAGCTGAATTTGTAACTCTTATGGCCCTCTACAAAAGCTTCAAACACAACTCATTCCAATTCACCATGGATTTTAAGTTATGGAATGATCAAAATCACAAAAAGTGAAAATGTCACTTTTTTCCAACACTTAATGAAATTTTCACTAAGTCAGAATCTGCCTTCACTTTTTTACAAATGTAGGGGGATTTTTCACTTGGATCCAAAAGGTATCAAAACCAACTATGATCAAACAGTTGTTATATCATATGAGGGCTTTCCAAAATGGCCAATGTCATACCCCAAATTTTGACCACTAAGATTTCCCATCATTGTGCAAATCATTACCACAATATGGATGAACCATCATACTTCATTAGTCTCCCCAAAGATGGGGTGAGCATCGACTACAATCAAACTTAGGGTTTCAGGCCCTCTCAGAGCTTATAGACAAAGGATCAATCAAGAAATGACATGATCTTCAACTTGTCTAAATCTCTCAAACACCCATAAAGGATCAAGAGGACTCCCATACCAAGAATCAAGCACAAGGTTGCAACATTCCAAGTGGATTAAGCCTCAAGATCACCAGTGTCACCAAATTAGGGTTTTGGGTCGACCAAGGCTTCCAGATGGAAATTTTCCTCTGGGCATGAGCCAATGCCTCAAGGTACAACCCAAGATACCCCAAGGGATCTCATAAACCCAATCATCAAGTCAATCTTGCCTCAGGGGATGCATACAATAAAAATCAGGAATTAGGGTTTCTTGACCTAATTCACCCATAAGTTGACTTTTGGGACAAAACATGAGCCAAGACCTCAAGAGAGGATTTGAGGGTATCTAACACACTACGTTGATCCATTTGCAACAATGGATTGATCCAAGAAGTTTGGTCCACAAGCTTCAAATTCATCAGGACCACAATTAGGGTTTCGGGGAAAAATCAGCTGTGTCTTTGACTTTTGACCCAGGCAAGCTCCCAAACCTTGGGATATGCTTCAATACACCCTATAACACTTATGGAACATGTCCATCAAGTTTGATTTAGGTCAAGGACTTGATTTCATAGAGGATCGCACAGTTTGGAATTCATCTGACAAGAAGTCAACTGTGCACAAAAGTCAACTTTGACTTTATGAATTTTTCACAATTATGGTTCTTTGACCCTAAAATGATGTTAATGTATGATTGGAATCATCAATCATCAAGAAAAATCAAGAAAAGTGAGATAACTTGTAAAAGGGGGTAACCATAAAAAACATAGAAATTTTCTAAGTTATGGAACAAAGTGGCTAGGGTACCAACTTTGGAGGATCATAACTCCTAAACCACAAAGCCATTTTTCCCCATTCAAAGCTGAATTTGTAACTCTTATGGCCCTCTACAAAAGCTTCAAACACAACTCATTCCAATTCACCATGGATTTTAAGTTATGGAATGATCAAAATCACAAAAAGTGAAAATGTCACTTTTTTCCAACATTTAATGAAATTTTCACTAAGTCAGAATCTGCCTTCACTTTTTTACAAATGTAGGGGGATTTTTCACTTGGATCCAAAAGGTATCAAAACCAACTATGATCAAACAGTTGTTATATCATATGAGGGCTTTCCAAAATGGCCAATGTCATACCCCAAATTTTGACCACTAAGATTTCCCATCATTGTGCAAATCATTACCACAATATGGATGAACCATCATACTTCATTAGTCTCCCCAAAGAAGGGTGAGCATCGACTACAATCAAACTTAGGGTTTCAGGCCCTCTCAGAGCTTATAGACAAAGGATCAATCAAGAAATGACATGATCTTCAACTTGTCTAAATCTCTCAAACACCCATAAAGGATCAAGAGGACTCACATACCAAGAATCAAGCACAAGGTTGCAACATTCCAAGTGGATTAAGCCTCAAGATCACCAGTGTCACCAAATTAGGGTTTTGGTCGACCAAGGCCTCCAGATGGAAATTTTCCTCTGGGCATGAGCCAATGCCTCAAGGTACAACCCAAGATACCCCAAGGGATCTCATAAACCCAATCATGAAGTCAATCTTGCCTCAGGGGATGCATACAATAAAAATCCGGAATTAGGGTTTCTTGACCTAATTCACCCATAAGTTGACTTTTGGGACAAAACATGAGCCAAGACCTCAAGAGAGGATTTGAGGGTATCTAACACACTACGTTGATCCATTTGCAACAATGGATTGATCCAAGAAGTTTGGTCCACAAGCTTCAAATTCATCAGGACCACAATTAGGGTTTCGGGGAAAAATCAGCTGTGTCTTTGACTTTTTACCCAGGCAAGCTCCCAAACCTTGGGACATGCTTCAATACACCCTATAACACCTATGGAACATGTCCATCAAGTTTGATTTAGGTCAAGGACTTGATTTCATAGAGGATCGCACAGTTTGGAATTCATCTGACAAGAAGTCAACTGTGCACAAAAGTCAACTTTGACTTTATGAGATTTTTCACAATTATGGTTCTTTGACCCTAAAATGATGTTAATGTATGATTGGAATCATCATTCATCAAGAAAAATCAAGAAAAGTGAGATAACTTGTAAAAGGGGTAACCATAAAAAACATAGAAATTTTCTAAGTTATGGAACAAAGTGGCTAGGGTACCAACTTTGGAGGATCATAACTCCTAAACCACAAAGCCATTTTTCCCCATTCAAAGCTGAATTTGTAACTCTTATGGCCCTCTACAAAAGCTTCAAACACAACTCATTCCAATTCACCATGGATTTTAAGTTATGGAATGATCAAAATCACAAAAAGTGAAAATGTCACTTTTTTCCAACACTTAATGAAATTTTCACTAAGTCAGAATCTGCCTTCACTTTTTTACAAATGTAGGGGGATTTTTCACTTGGATCCAAAAGGTATCAAAACCAACTATGATCAAACAGTTGTTATATCATATGAGGGCTTTCCAAAATGGCCAATGTCATACCCCAAATTTTGACCACTAAGATTTCCCATCATTGTGCAAATCATTACCACAATATGGATGAACCATCATACTTCATTAGTCTCCCCAAAGATGGGTGAGCATCGACTACAATCAAACTTAGGGTTTCAGGCCCTCTCAGAGCTTATAGACAAAGGATCAATCAAGAAATGACATGATCTTCAACTTGTCTAAATCTCTCAAACACCCATAAAGGATCAAGAGGACTCCCATACCAAGAATCAAGCACAAGGTTGCAACATTCCAAGTGGATTAAGCCTCAAGATCACCAGTGTCACCAAATTAGGGTTTTGGTCGACCAAGGCCTCCAGATGGAAATTTTCCTCTGGGCATGAGCCAATGCCTCAAGGTACAACCCAAGATACCCCAAGGGATCTCATAAACCCAATCATCAAGTCAATCTTGCCTCAGGGGATGCATACAATAAAAATCAGGAATTAGGGTTTCTTGACCTAATTCACCCATAAGTTGACTTTTGGGACAAAACATGAGCCAAGACCTCAAGAGGGGATTTGAGGGTATCTAACACACTACGTTGATCCATTTGCAACAATGGATTGATCCAAGAAGTTTGGTCCACAAGCTTCAAATTCATCAGGACCACAATTAGGGTTTCGGGGAAAAATCAGCTGTGTCTTTGACTTTTGACCCAGGCAAGCTCCCAAACCTTGGGATATGCTTCAATACACCCTATAACACTTATGGAACATGTCCATCAAGTTTGATTTAGGTCAAGGACTTGATTTCATAGAGGATCGCACAGTTTGGAATTCATCTGACAAGAAGTCAACTGTGCACAAAAGTCAACTTTGACTTTATGAATTTTTCACAATTATGGTTCTTTGACCCTAAAATGATGTTAATGTATGATTGGAATCATCAATCATCAAGAAAAATCAAGAAAAGTGAGATAACTTGTAAAAGGGGTAACCATAAAAAACATAGAAATTTTCTAAGTTATGGAACAAAGTGGCTAGGGTACCAACTTTGGAGGATCATAACTCCTAAACCACAAAGCCATTTTTCCCCATTCAAAGCTGAATTTGTAACTCTTATGGCCCTCTACAAAAGCTTCAAACACAACTCATTCCAATTCACCATGGATTTTAAGTTATGGAATGATCAAAATCACAAAAAGTGAAAATGTCACTTTTTTCCAACATTTAATGAAATTTTCACTAAGTCAGAATCTGCCTTCACTTTTTTACAAATGTAGGGGGATTTTTCACTTGGATCCAAAAGGTATCAAAACCAACTATGATCAAACAGTTGTTATATCATATGAGGGCTTTCCAAAATGGCCAATGTCATACCCCAAATTTTGACCACTAAGATTTCCCATCATTGTGCAAATCATTACCACAATATGGATGAACCATCATACTTCATTAGTCTCCCCAAAGAAGGGTGAGCATCGACTACAATCAAACTTAGGGTTTCAGGCCCTCTCAGAGCTTATAGACAAAGGATCAATCAAGAAATGACATGATCTTCAACTTGTCTAAATCTCTCAAACACCCATAAAGGATCAAGAGGACTCACATACCAAGAATCAAGCACAAGGTTGCAACATTCCAAGTGGATTAAGCCTCAAGATCAC
The DNA here is from genome assembly GCA_022829125.1 of Lathyrus tuberosus. Taxonomy (NCBI): domain Eukaryota; kingdom Viridiplantae; phylum Streptophyta; class Magnoliopsida; order Fabales; family Fabaceae; genus Lathyrus; species Lathyrus tuberosus. The sequence continues at coordinate 39,142 of JALAZF010001223.1, read as the reverse complement.
CAGTGTCACCAAATTAGGGTTTTGGTCGACCAAGGCCTCCAGATGGAAATTTTCCTCTGGGCATGAGCCAATGCCTCAAGGTACAACCCAAGATACCCCAAGGGATCTCATAAACCCAATCATGAAGTCAATCTTGCCTCAGGGGATGCATACAATAAAAATCCGGAATTAGGGTTTCTTGACCTAATTCACCCATAAGTTGACTTTTGGGACAAAACATGAGCCAAGACCTCAAGAGAGGATTTGAGGGTATCTAACACACTACGTTGATCCATTTGCAACAATGGATTGATCCAAGAAGTTTGGTCCACAAGCTTCAAATTCATCAGGACCACAATTAGGGTTTTGGGGAAAAATCAGCTGTGTCTTTGACTTTTTACCCAGGCAAGCTCCCAAACCTTGGGACATGCTTCAATACACCCTATAACACCTATGGAACATGTCCATCAAGTTTGATTTAGGTCAAGGACTTGATTTCATAGAGGATCGCACAGTTTGGAATTCATCTGACAAGAAGTCAACTGTGCACAAAAGTCAACTTTGACTTTATGAGATTTTTCACAATTATGGTTCTTTGACCCTAAAATGATGTTAATGTATGATTGGAATCATCATTCATCAAGAAAAATCAAGAAAAGTGAGATAACTTGTAAAAGGGGTAACCATAAAAAACATAGAAATTTTCTAAGTTATGGAACAAAGTGGCTAGGGTACCAACTTTGGAGGATCATAACTCCTAAACCACAAAGCCATTTTTCCCCATTCAAAGCTGAATTTGTAACTCTTATGGCCCTCTACAAAAGCTTCAAACACAACTCATTCCAATTCACCATGGATTTTAAGTTATGGAATGATCAAAATCACAAAAAGTGAAAATGTCACTTTTTTCCAACACTTAATGAAATTTTCACTAAGTCAGAATCTGCCTTCACTTTTTTACAAATGTAGGGGGATTTTTCACTTGGATCCAAAAGGTATCAAAACCAACTATGATCAAACAGTTGTTATATCATATGAGGGCTTTCCAAAATGGCCAATGTCATACCCCAAATTTTGACCACTAAGATTTCCCATCATTGTGCAAATCATTACCACAATATGGATGAACCATCATACTTCATTAGTCTCCCCAAAGATGGGTGAGCATCGACTACAATCAAACTTAGGGTTTCAGGCCCTCTCAGAGCTTATAGACAAAGGATCAATCAAGAAATGACATGATCTTCAACTTGTCTAAATCTCTCAAACACCCATAAAGGATCAAGAGGACTCCCATACCAAGAATCAAGCACAAGGTTGCAACATTCCAAGTGGATTAAGCCTCAAGATCACCAGTGTCACCAAATTAGGGTTTTGGTCGACCAAGGCCTCCAGATGGAAATTTTCCTCTGGGCATGAGCCAATGCCTCAAGGTACAACCCAAGATACCCCAAGGGATCTCATAAACCCAATCATCAAGTCAATCTTGCCTCAGGGGATGCATACAATAAAAATCAGGAATTGGGGTTTCTTGACCTAATTCACCCATAAGTTGACTTTTGGGACAAATCATGAGCCAAGACCTCAAGAGAGGATTTGAGGGTATCTAACACACTACGTTGATCCATTTGCAACAATGGATTGATCCAAGAAGTTTGGTCCACAAGCTTCAAATTCATCAGGACCACAATTAGGGTTTCGGGGAAAAATCAGCTGTGTCTTTGACTTTTTACCCAGGCAAGCTCCCAAACCTTGGGACATGCTTCAATACACCCTATAACACCTATGGAACATGTCCATCAAGTTTGATTTAGGTCAAGGACTTGATTTTATAGAGGATCGCACAGTTTGGAATTCATCTGACAAGAAGTCAACTGTGCACAAAAGTCAACTTTGACTTTATGAGATTTTTCACAATTATGGTTCTTTGACCCTAAAATGATGTTAATGTATGATTGGAATCATCATTCATCAAGAAAAATCAAGAAAAGTGAGATAACTTGTAAAAGGGGTAACCATAAAAAACATAGAAATTTTCTAAGTTATGGAACAAAGTGGCTAGGGTACCAACTTTGGAGGATCATAACTCCTAAACCACAAAGCCATTTTTCCCCATTCAAAGCTGAATTTGTAACTCTTATGGCCCTCTACAAAAGCTTCAAACACAACTCATTCCAATTCACCATGGATTTTAAGTTATGGAATGATCAAAATCACAAAAAGTGAAAATGTCACTTTTTTCCAACACTTAATGAAATTTTCACTAAGTCAGAATCTGCCTTCACTTTTTTACAAATGTAGGGGGATTTTTCACTTGGATCCAAAAGGTATCAAAACCAACTATGATGAAACAGTTGTTATATCATATGAGGGCTTTCCAAAATGGCCAATGTCATACCCCAAATTTTGACCACTAAGATTTCCCATCATTGTGCAAATCATTACCACAATATGGATGAACCATCATACTTCATTAGTCTCCCCAAAGATGGGTGAGCATCGACTACAATCAAACTTAGGGTTTCAGGCCCTCTCAGAGCTTATAGACAAAGGATCAATCAAGAAATGACATGATCTTCAACTTGTCTAAATCTCTCAAACACCCATAAAGGATCAAGAGGACTCCCATACCAAGAATCAAGCACAAGGTTGCAACATTCCAAGTGGATTAAGCCTCAAGATCACCAGTGTCACCAAATTAGGGTTTTGGTCGACCAAGGCCTCCAGATTGAAATTTTCCTCTGGGCATGAGCCAATGCCTCAAGGTACAACCCAAGATACCCCAAGGGATCTCACAAACCCAATCATCAAGTTAATCTTGCCCAGGGGATGCATACAATAAAAATCAGGAATTAGGGTTTCTTGACCTAATTCACCCATAAGTTGACTTTTGGGACAAAACATGAGCCAAGACCTCAAGAGAGGATTTGAGGGTATCTAACACACTACGTTGATCCATTTGCAACAATGGATTGATCCAAGAAGTTTGGTCCACAAGCTTCAAATTCATTAGGACCACAATTAGGGTTTCGTCGAAAAATCAGCTGTGTCTTTGACTTTTGACCCATGCAAGCTCCCAAACCTTGGGACATGCTTCAATACACCCTATAACACCTATAGAACATGTCCATCAAGTTTGATTTAGGTCAAGGACTTGATTTCATAGAGGATCGCACAGTTAGGAATTCATCTGACAAATTGTCAACTGTGCCCAAAAGTCAACTTTGACTTTATGGGATTTTTCACAATTATGGTTCTTTGACCCTAAAATGATGTTAATGTATGATTGGAATCATCATTCATCAAGAAAAATCAAGAAAAGTGAGATAACTTGTAAAAGGGGTAACCATAAAAGACATAGAAATTTTCTAAGTTATGGAACAAAGTGGCTAGGGTACCAACTTTGGAGGATCATAACTCCTAAACCACAAAGCCATTTTTTCCCCCATTCAAAGCTGAATTTGTAACTCTTATGGCCCTCTACAAAAGCTTCAAACACAACTCATTCCAATTCACCATGGATTTTAAGTTATGGAATGATCAAAATCACAAAAAGTGAAAATGTCACTTTTTTCCAACACTTAATGAAATTTTCACTAAGTCAGAATCTGCCTTCACTTTTTTACAAATGTAGGGGGATTTTTCACTTGGATCCAAAAGGTATCAAAACCAATTATGATCAAACAGTTGTTATATCATATGAGGGCTTTCCAAAATGGCCAATGTCATACCCCAAATTTTGACCACTAAAATTTCCCATCATTGTGTAAATCATTACCACATTATGGATGAACCATCATACTTCATTAGTCTCCCCAGTGATGGGTGAGCATCGACTACAATCAAACTTAGGGTTTTAGGCCCTCTACGAGCTTATAGACAAAGGATCAATCAAGAAATGACATGATCTTCAACTTGTCTAAATCTCTCAAACACCCATAAAGGATCAAGAGGACTCCCATACCAAGAATCAAGCACAAGGTTGCAACATTCCAAGTGGATTAAGCCTCAAGATCACCAGTGTCACCAAATTAGGGTTTTGGTCGACCAAGGCCTCCAGATGGAAATTTTCCTCTGGGCATGAGCCAATGCCTCAAGGTACAACCCAAGATACCCTAAGGGATCTCATAAACCCAATCATCAAGTCAATCTTGCCTCAGGGGATGCATACATTAAAAATCAGGAATTAGGGTTTGTTGACCTAATTCACCCATAAGTTGACTTTTGGGACAAAACATGAGCCAAGACCTCAAGAGAGGATTTGAGGGTATCTAACACACTACGTTGATCCATTTGCAACAATGGATTGATCCAAGAAGTTTGGTCCACAAGCTTCAAATTCATCAGGACCACAATTAGGGTTTCGTCGAAAAATCAGCTGTGTCTTTGACTTTTGACCCAGGCAAGCTCCCAAACCTTGGGACATGATTCAATACACCCTATAACACCTATGGAACATGTCCATCAAGTTTGATTTAGGTCAAGGACTTGATTTCATAGAGGATCGCACAGTTTGGAATTCATCTGACAAAAAGTCAACTGTGCACAAAAGTCAACTTTGACTTTATGAGATTTTTCACAATTATGGTTCTTTGACCCTAAAATGATGTTAATGTATGATTGGAATCATCATTCATCAAGAAAAATCAAGAAAAGTGAGATAACTTGTAAAAGGGGTAACCATAAAAAAACATAGAAATTTTCTAAGTTATGGAACAAAGTGGCTAGGGTACCAACTTTGGAGGATCATAACTCCTAAACCACAAAGCCATTTTTCCCCATTCAAAGCTGAATTTGTAACTCTTATGGCCCTCTACAAAAGCTTCAAACACAACTCATTCCAATTTGTAATACCCCAAAATTTGCTCTCCCTCTTTGTCATCATAGCATGGCATTATCATCTATCATATCATATCCACCTCATTAACATTACATTGCATTTAACATAGAAAAATGAAGCATAGCATCCTTCTTACCATCAGGGCATGTGATCAGGTGGAAGGTGGACAATCAAGGAATCATTCAAAGCACAAAAAGGTCAATCAAGTTTCCTCAAGGCAAGCCAAGAGGCCTTTCATGTCTCATACCATCTCAATGGATCATCCACAACCTCAAGGATGAGAGATTCAATGGGAGATTGAAGCACTACATCTTTCACTATACAAGAGGTTCAAAAACTGAAGGAAAATCCTCAAAAGAGATAGCTCATTGATCCAAAGTCATCCTCAAATGGTATATCTCATCATCCTTTAAGAGGATACATAACATACTCTGAGGAATTTGAAATTGAAGACTGCACATTTTTCTCCTAGGAGGTGGGCACCAAAACTAGGGTTTCTAATAAAATCAGGGAATTTTTGATTTTTTGGACCAAATTTGATGTCATGGTATTTCATATGTCCCTAAGTGTATGGAGGTGGAAATTTGCTTCTCAATTGGTTTTGGAAGTGGTTCGATTGGAAGAAAGATCAGAAATCAGGAAAATTGAGGCCAAGTCAAATAATCAGAGGAAAAAGTCAACTCTTGACTTTTTGAGCCCAAAATCATGAAATTCATGTTACATATGTCCAATGTACAAAATTTGATCAAGAAACTCCAAGGGAATCATGAAAAAATCAAGATGTAGAAAGTTGCCATTTTTGGAAGAAGAAGGGTTACTAAAAATAGCAAGTTTTGGCCATTTTGCATCAGAGTTTGAGCCAAGGCCATTTAAAATTGAAACACCAAATGAAAATTCCACTTGGCCACAACAAAAGATCTTGTTTTAAGCTCCAAATCCATGTGTAGAACATCTCCATTGGATAAAAATTGAGTGAGATATGATTGATCAAAGTTTGAGCAAAGTAGGTTCAAAACTAGGTCATGACCAAGATTTTCAGGGCACGCGCGCAGTCATTTTAACAAACATGTGGTGGGCCAAATGTCCACTCATTTTTCTCATGGTTAAAGGACTCAAATGAAAAATCTTTCAACATGAAAGTTGTTCCTCTATGTGAGATCTTTAAGATTGGTGTTCATGTGTTTTTCATTTGGTCAAAGGTCAAGAAGTTATGTTGAGTCCAATGTGCTATGATCATGCTGAGAACCTAGGTGCCATGTTACCTTGTCAACCAACCTTTGCCACGCCCTCATACCAGTCCCAAGCTTATGTGTTATAAGTCATTTTGCAACTTACTCCAAACCCCATTTCAATTCAATTTTCATATCAAAGTTGTCCTATTACATCCCCTCTTTCCAACGTTTCCAAGAACTCATTAGATCATCCACAATGCCAAGAGAAAATCACCATTAAACATCCATGTTTGCATTATTTCCAAACTGTAAAAAAAAACCAGAAAAATGAATGTTGTTGTTGTGGTCTTAGTTTGCCCGTGCATTGCTCACTCTTCAACTCTTTCTTCATTTAACCAAACATTCATCACATGTCCATGCACATGAGCACGTGCATTACATAAAAATAGAAAGAACAACTTGCTGAGCAAGTTTCACCTACACAAGCCGTGCCATTTCATTTCTCTTCACCTCCACCATAGTTTATCATGGGTTATCATCACCATAGCTTTGCTCTCCCTAACTAACTTGACTCAGTTAGTTAGGGATGACTCACTTAACTCAACTGTGACTCACTTAACTCACTCATTAAACCATGGTTAAACTCACACTATAAATAGAAAACTCACACTCTAATTTCATTTTCAACTCCATTCTTCTCATTTCACTCCCAAACACTCTCTAATTTTCTCTCTGATTCTTCCACATTCTCTCCAAAAAACTCTCTCTGCTCTACTCTCAACATCACCATTGCAAGGAAGCTTCGGGTTCATATTGTTCAGCCTCCTCCTAAATCTTCTATGATTCTCTCTCAACTTCACCAAAGAGCAACTGATATTTGAGCTTGGATCTCATTTCTTCTCCCCTGAATCATCATCTTCATCAAAGCCTTTATATGGCCAAGTGAAGCTTAAGGAAGAAGCAAGCATTTCCTCTGGTTTTCTCAGACTCTACAAGGACTACAAGATCAGGTTCCGAAGCTTACAAACTCTCCTCTCACGTTTACTTGTTTATTTTGTTGTTTTCATGGTGATATGAGCTCACTAGGAGCATTTGAACTCTGGCTAGTTGATAGAGCTTCTTAAAGGCTTAGATCCAAAAGTTAGGGCACAAGTTCATCTCCTCTGTTCTTGCTGTGTGTGCATGTTTTGTTGTTTTTATGAGCATATTATTGATCTACATGAGCTTAGCTTCAATTTGGTAGGCGATTTGTGTGTTTTGGTGAACATGTGAGTGTTGCAGGTGGTGGTTCTCGCCGGAGAAGGTGACCGGAGGTCCCTCTCCGGCCGGTGAACTTGTTTAGGGTTTTATTTGCAGTTTGAACGTGGACCGTTGGATGTTCATCATCGTGTGGCTTGTGTGATGACAGCGCATAAAAATGTCACATGCATGGCACATGTTTTATTTTAATCAGAGTGAACATTATGTGGTGTGGCACACTGTATGTTGTGTGGTCACTCACGCGCGTGTGTTAGATCTGGTTACTTTGACTTTCGTTTGACCTTGACTTGATCCAATGGCCATGAGTGAGTCAATTTTGTTGACTGAGAGTGTATGCTTGTTATTGTGTTATGCGTGTTAGTGGACCTAGTCAGATTGATATCCACACCCCCATGCCTTAAGCCCAAACCATTTTTGAACTGAGTAATTACTAGGCATGCACCCCCATACATTTTGCATTGCATTTTATTTTTTATTTTTGCTACACGTTTTCTTTTTAATTTTTAAAAATACTAAATAGCATCATAAAATTCCACAAAAATTCATGAGCCTTCTTAAAACATTTAGAAATTTTTTCATGATTTTGTTTCTTGATTTTATGACCTTTTTACCCCTGTTCCATAATTTTCTTTGAATTTCTTTGGTGTGCATTCTTAATGTGGTACATGATTTTGTTTAATTTTGTTCTTGATCATTAAAAATTGTTTTGATGCTCTTCTTTTTGCATTGAGTCATTATCATCTTGAGGTATGTTAAGTGATTTTTATTTGATTTTTTAGGTCATTTTATGGCATGTTTGGTGTTCACTTTTGTGCTACTTTGTATGATATGTCTATTTTGACCTAAGTGCATTGTTTGACCTCATTTTGCCTTGGTTCCTTGCATGCTACTTTGATATGTGATTCATCTCTGATTGGTGAACTTCAATACCATGTTTTCATAATTTTCATGAGGCCATTTGATTTTTGTTTGATGCATTTCATTTAAAGCATTATAACATGTCATATCATTGTAATCTTTTGTGCATGTTTACATGTCTTCTTTTGTGTATACTTGCATGATCATTTGCCTATTTGGTGAGCTACACTCTTGACATTATAGGACATTGATACATATCATATGTCATCTTTGCTTGTTGATTATCATTTGAACCTTGTGCACCTTTAACATGTTGTGTTTGCACTTTCCTTTGTTTGGAACTTCCATTTCAATCCTACTTCTTCTATCACTTCTTAAAAGTCTTGATGTGCCTCATAAATACTTATGAGATGTTTGTGAATCTTTTTTCATTTCATTTCAATTCTGATCCATGGATTACATGTTCCATTTATGCACATTTCTTCTTTTTCCTTTCATCTTTCATTCTCCCTTTTCTTATGATATCATGTTCTAATGTCATGGATGATGTTTGTTGCCTATCCACTTGAGTTTGCTTGATAGTAATCATTGGCTTTCTATATGATGTACATTCTGGTTGTGGTTCTAGGATTTGATTTCTCATTTAATTCTTTTGAGTTTTATGATGCATTACATGTTCTTTTACTTCTTATACTTCTTATACATGTTTACTAACCATGTAGGGGCTTTGGTAAGTTGCAATTGAGTGTGGATAAGGAATCCACATTCAAATTTCTTTCCTTTCATCTCTTTTACAATTCCATTTTGTGTTTTGTTAAGCACTTATGTGCTTTCTTTTAACAACTCATCACCTTCCCCTTTTTGGATTACAATTCATCTTCTACTTTAAAAGTGAATTGTTTAATTCACCCTTTCTTTAGACTTTAGGTTGGAACCTCACAAACCATTAGGATCACTCCCTTTAATATTCAATTAGGATTGAGTCTTAGTTCATATAGATTTTTACCTTTTCTCCTCTCTTGAGTCTCTCTTCTCATCTTAAAGAAAATCCAAAACATCTAATAAAGGTAAGCATTTATTGCATTTAGGCCTTTCATATAAAGAAAAGATTATAAAGGGGTTTTCTCTTATAATCTTAGAATGTATAGCATTATAGCCCATCTTGGGTCAATGTGTTAAACATTCGATCTTGTATGAGGGACTTGAATGCAATGCTTGTTGAAGGTGCAAATAATAAAAAACACTTCTTCATTTCTTAATCAACAAAAACACTTAATAAACACAAGTATGCTAGTGTGTTTGAACCTTGACAATTGGAACTAAGTGTGGGGGTCTTCTTCGCTCTTACTGTGTCTTCTTGCTCATTCCATCTTGGAATGTGAGAATGTACACATTCCAATAACTAAGATTCAGATACACTATCATATGCAAATAAATGGGAAAAACTTCTAAAAGACAAAAACAAACAATTACGTCTTTCCTTCGGGAATTCTTTTCTCACCTCATTCACTCTTAGCGTACGAACGCGCTTCTACTCGTTCTCTTGCAAGATGGTAACGCACTCGGACCAGCGAGCCTGCAACACCTGAGCTAGAACGTAAGCCGTTCTCTAAAAAACACAAACAACTTTCCCTAGTGAGGGGAACTACGTCGCTCTGATTCTCATGCCCGATGAGATACGTAGGCAGTGGGGTAGGGCCCATTCGAGCACTTCTTTTATTTTCCCTACATTTGTTTCTCGTTCCTTTTCTATTCTTTCTCCTTTCTTTCTTTCAGTTCCTTTTCCAGTATCCTTTTTTATCACCCTTTGATCGAAACAAGCAAGCGTGGATCCCATCGGGTACGATGGACGCGAGGGGGTGCTAATACCTTCCTCTCGCGTAATCGACTCCCTTACCATTTCTCTTGGTCGCAAGACCATGCTCTATCCTTCCCTTCAGGTTTATGCGGTGTTTCCTTTCCCTTTCGTGGGATAAATACACATTGCTGGCGACTCTGTTTCGGTGCCACTTTCGCGTTTGTACCAGGATGGAATCCCGGGAGCGACACAATTCACCATGGATTTTAAGTTATGGAATGATCAAAATCACAAAAAGTGAAAATGTCACTTTTTTCCAACACTTAATGAAATTTTCACTAAGTCAGAATCTGCCTTCACTTTTTTACAAATGTAGGGGGATTTTTCACTTGGATCCAAAAGGTATCAAAACCAACAATGATCAAACAGTTGTTATATCATATGAGGGCTTTCCAAAATGGCGAATGTCATACCCCAAATTTTGACCACTAAAATTTCCCATCATTGTGCAAATCATTACCACAATATGGATGAACCATCATACTTCATTAGTCTCCCCAAAGATGGGTGAGCATCGACTACAATCAAACTTAGGGTTTCAGGCCCTCTACGAGCTTATAGACAAAGGATCAATCAAGAAATGACATGATCTTCAACTTGTCTAAATCTCTCAAACATCCATAAAGGATCAAGAGGACTCCCATACCAAGAATCAAGCACAAGGTTGCGACATTCCAAGTGGATTAAGCCTCAAGATCACCAGTGTCACCAAATTAGGCTTTTGGTCGATCAAGGCCTCCAGATGGAAATTTTCCTCTGGGCATGAGCCAATGCCTCAAGGTACAACCCAAGATACCCCAAGGGATCTCATAAACCCAATCATCAAGTCAATCTTGCCTCAGGGGATGCATACAATAAAAATCAGGAATTAGGGTTTCTTGACCTAATTCACCCATAAGTTGACTTTTGGGACAAAACATGAGCCAAGACCTCAAGAGAGGATTTGAGGGTATCTAACACACTACGTTGATCCATTTGTAACAATGGATTGATCCAAGAAGTTTGGTCCACAAGCTTCAAATTCATCAGGACCACAATTAGGGTTTCGGGGAAAAATCAGCTGTGTCTTTGACTTTTGACCCAGGCAAGCTCCCAAACCTTGGGACATGCTTCAATACACCCTATAACACCTGTGGAACATGTCCATCAAGTTTGATTTAGGTCAAGGACTTGATTTCATAGAGGATCGCACAGTTTGGAATTCATCTGACAAATTGTCAACTGTGCACATAAGTCAACTTTGACTTTATGAGATTTTTCACAATTATGGTTCTTTGACCCTAAAATGATGTTAATGTATGATTGGAATCATCATTCATCAAGAAAAATCAAGAAAAGTGAGATAACTTGTAAAAGGGGTAACCATAAAAAACATAGAAATTTTCTAAGTTATGGAACAAAGTGGCTAGGGTACCAACTTTGGAGGATCATAACTCCTAAACCACAAAGCCATTTTTCCCCATTCAAAGCTGAATTTGTAACTCTTATGGCCCTCTACAAAAGCTTCAAACACAACTCATTCCAATTCACCATGGATTTTAAGTTATGGAATGATCAAAATCACAAAAAGTGAAAATGTCACTTTTTTCCAACACTTAATGAAATTTTCACTAAGTCAGAATCTGCCTTCACTTTTTTACAAATGTAGGGGGATTTTTCACTTGGATCCAAAAGGTATCAAAACCAACTATGATCAAACAGTTGTTATATCATATGAGGGCTTTCCAAAATGGCCAATGTCATACCCCAAATTTTGACCACTAAGATTTCCCATCATTGTGCAAATCATTACCACAATATGGATGAACCATCATACTTCATTAGTCTCCCCAAAGATGGGTAAGCATCGACTACAATCAAACTTAGGGTTTCAGGCCCTCTCAGAGCTTATAGACAAAGGATCAATCAAGAAATGACATGATCTTCAACTTGCGTATCTTGCGTATTCCAGGATGTAGATCTAGAGAGCTGTCGACTCTAGTGACCGATCATGAGGACCTTAGTGGAAACATCCCTCTCTAGCGGTGACAATGGCAGACCACATTCTGTGGCAAACCCATTCGCACCCGAGGGCCCACTTTGGAACTTGCATAGGATGAATGTTATTTTCTAAGGGGAGTCAGTGGACAACCTCTTTGATTGGCATAGCATTGTATCCTACGGGCTAAATGTGCTATGGCTTCTCAAACCTCCGAAGCTGACAAGCCTTATTTTCTAAGAACCACATGTGAGTATGGGCGGGATGTTTACAGGTTTGCAGGAAACCCAGCCTCCTACCTACCTTACTTGTGATTCTATGAGGATTTCAGACATTGTATCCTATGACAGTGATTTAAGTGTTCATCTCAGATATTGCCAGATTCAGTACAGAGACACAGTGCACACGGTTCAATACAGACACAGACACTTGATTACCTGATCACATGCCCTTTTGCATTGCATTATCATATCATAACAGTTATGTTTGTCATTTTCAGGTGCATAATACATTTCTGATTCCAATCCATGGGTTCAACAGAGATCGTTGCCGAGAGAAAGAACAATGTGTCTTACAAGTTTCCAGATCCTGTTTTGGATTCATTGCTCAAAGTTATAGATATGGCTGGTCCGGGTATTCTTGATAGGTTTCAGAAGAGCTACGGGAATTTGGTTTGGATGGTCCGTACAATCACCAAGTATGAACATGATGCTTTGCACACTCTGCTGCAGTTCTACGAGCCTTCGTTGAGATGCTTTCTTTTTTCAGATTACATTTTGATGCCAACACTGGAAGAATTCTCATTTATTTTGGGAATTCCGATCACGCCGGCAATACCATTCTTCTCTGGTAGTTCTCCCAGCGTAAAAGAAATTGCTGCTGTGTTACAAATGGATCAGGCAGTGGTAAAGAGTGGTGTGAGCAGTAAAAATGGAGTTAGCGGATTTCATTTAGAATTTCTATCTAGACAAGCCCAAGAGGCTGCAAGTGCTAAAAATTGGACGGTTTACAATTCCATTCTGGCTCTCTGCATACATGGCCTAGTTTTCTTTCCCAATCAGCAAGACTTTGTGGATATGCAAGCAACGAGAGTTTTCGTCCTTAAAAATCCAGTCCCTACTTTGTTAGGAGATTTTTATCATTCCGTGCATTACAAGAATGAGAAAAGGAGGGGAGGATCTGTTAGTTGTTGTACTCCACTGCTGAGTCATTGGTTTTTCAAACATTTGCCTCAGACAGGTGCCTTTGTGGAAACCAAAGATGTGGCGAAATGGTCTAAACGATTGATGGGTTTAACTGCTGATAATATGGTATGGTTTGACCACCGGTTATTGAGAATAGAGCTTGTCACAAGATGCGGAAATTTTCCAAATGTGCCTTTGATTGGCAGAAAAGGAGGGATCAATTATAATCCAGTTTTGGCCATCCGACAGTTTGGGTATGCTTCCAGGGATCCTCCTACAGAGCAAGATGTGGAAGAATCTTTATTCTTTACAGGAACTAAAGATGCGAAGGTGGTAGAAGTAGTGAATGCTTGGAAAGATAAGCACAAAATTGGAAAAGCAGTTTTTGGAAAAGGAGATTGTAGATCTTATCCTGAATATGACAGGTGGATTGAGACGAAAGTAAAGGAATTGCTTTTACCCTTTTCAAGGGGACCTCTTTTATGTTCAGTACAGCCAGAACAACCCACTATGGTGGCTATTGAAGAATGTGAGAAGTGGAAGAAAATGGTCAGAGAGTTGCAGATAGAGAATTCTGGAATGAGCAGATGTCTTCAGAAAGCTCTAGCTGACAACAAAGAGTTGGAAAAGAGAGCCTTGAAAGCGGAAAAAACCTTGGCTGACAAAGAGGAAGATTTTGATGACAGAGCTCGGTACTTTCAGAAACTTACTTTGGGAGCAGATGACACTAGTCAGGCTCACAAGATTACAAAATAGGCTTTAGCCCGAAGCAAGGATTCATTAGCTCAACTTCGTCAAGCTTGGGATGAAGTCAGAATTGAAAATGCCGAGTTAAAGGATCAGTCGAAGACTAAAGACGAGGAGCTTAAAAAGGCACATGAGCAGAGGAGAAAGTATCGGGAAAGTCTCGGTAAAAGTCAAGAACAGTTAGAAGAAGCTAGAAGCCAGCTGAAGAATACCAAGAAAGAGCTTGAAGAAGCCATGATAGAAAGAGAGATACTCAAGACGCAAGCTGGCGTAAAGAGACACAAAGGAGTGCATGATGACGAAGCTCTTATGCTGCATACGGGTTCTTTAACTGAAGCTCTTGAGAAAAGGGATGTCTTGATCAAAGAAATGATTGAAAAGCCGAATCACCAGCGTACCCGTATACTTTTTGAGGAGATCAAATACTCAAGTGACAGGCTGAAGGATGTGGAATTGTCAGACTGATGTTCTTTTCCTTATATTTTGTTATTAATGGTTACCATCAGGCTTGTTGATGGATCCATTTTTCCTTGTATTGCATTTGCGGTTGAACCTTTCTTAAATGTACTTGAATACTTCGTTGAATGAGTATGAATAGTTTTATACAGAATTATTCCTTATCAGATAGTTGCACACAAGCACATGACCACGATACGTCTCTTTATATCACGATTTCTGGTCTTCAGATTTCTGTGGTTTGGATTGGAATCAGGGTATAAAGCACCTCAGAAATGACAAACATAGCATTGCATGGCATTGCATATCATTTTGCTTTTTTGTTACTTGCTTTTCAGGTACTCGTTGCGGGGTCTCTAACCTTTATTTGATTTCAGGAAGTATAGCTGAGAATCATATTCACCGATATTCGACGCGAAGAAATCAAGTAAGAATCATGGATCAAATGCAGAAGGATTTGGCTGAGGTGAGGGCCCAATTGGGGCATTTTATGGGGGACATTCAGGCGCTGTCCCAAAGTCAGGAACTACTGAGGGAGGAAGTCAACCAGATGAAGATTCAAATGGGCCTGGTCATGGAAATCTTGAATAAGGTGTTAAAAAAGGAAAATGATCATGTGCCCGCTTCCATAACAGAGGTCTCTACTCCTCCCATCTCTTTGGGATATGCTTTAGATCATGGATTGCTTCGTGAATCTCCTCTGAAACCTAAAGGTTCAGAGCTCTCGCATCAGCAGTCACTTCCTGATTTCCAAGAGGATCCTAAGTCAGAGGGGCCTAAGAGGAAGTTCGATCCCATTCCGATTTCATACGCGCAATTGCTTTCTTACTTGCTCGAGCTCAAGCTGGTTGAGTGTGTAAGTTTGGGACCGTTGCCCACGAAGATTCCTCTGGGACCTAATGCTAAGGCTAGATGTGAGTTCCATTCTGGGGCACCTGGTCACAATGTTGAGAATTGTACCAGGTTCAAGCATAAAGTCCAGGAGCTAATTGATTCAGGGGCAATCAAGTTTGCATCAGTTGGTGCTGGTAAACCAAGTGATGTCACTCCCATTGTTGCAAGGGAACTGAGGACTCTCTCCTTTTCCAAAGGGTCTACCTCGCGTCAGGGATCTCTTCCACAACCCTGTGTTGCAGAAGACCTATGTCAGCAACCCTTATTTGTGCCTCAGCCGAATGCAGAAAGGAAAGTGCAGGGCCAGGTTGGGCGCCCGAACCAGCAGCAGCAAGATTATCAGCAGCGGAGGCTACTCAGACCAAGGAAGCCCAAGAGGACATTTGATCCTATTCCTATTCCGTACAGTCAGTTGTTGGCTCGTTTGCTCAAAAGTTCGCAAATCCAGCTGAGAAGGGCCATGCCCGTGCCATACCCCATTCCTCCGGACTATGACATGAGTGTTAGCTGTGAGTTCCATTCAGGAACGTTTGGGCACACACTTGATAACTGTAATGTGTTCCAGCACAAGGTGCAGGATTTGATTGACTCAAAGGTTATCACCCCAGACGGTACCACACAAGGTGAAGCTTCTGTACCATGGTGAGTGCTCAAAGTTACAAGAACATCACCAGAAGTGGTCAGTCTAGACGGAGCCAAGCCTCCTCAACAACGACAATCTTTATTTTCCTTGCTGCATTTTCATATGTAGTCTTTATTTGTTCGTTCAGACATTGTTCGCATGTTAAAATTTGTTTGTATTTGGTATGAGGATTTTAATGCAATGAATATGTTTTCTTGAAGAATTTCATTTGTGTTTACTCATTTAATGCTAATGTGTACTGCAATACCATTTTTCTTGCTCAAACTCTATGAGGGAGAATGACGATCTAAAAACGCAAAAATCTCTAATTGTGTGCTTTTGAATAAAAACCCTGTTGAGGATGTACAGGCATTGTTTCAACTCCCCAAACACTGAAGATATAAGGGAGATAGACCCTCGTTAACCCCTTTGAGCCTTGAAGTAGGAGTTTCTTTCGTATGGAAAAACCCTCACATTTAACCCAGGGGCAGGGTAGGCGTCAGTTAATTTGACCAAGTGTTCAAATTTCAAAAGGAGTGTGCATCTGAGGATCCATTACCTTCTATTCCACCGCTGAGAGGTCAAGAGATGTGAAACCACAATGGTTATCCATCAACAATCAAAGAGTGGGACAGTCACAACCCTTCCAACCAAGTCAAGACAAGTTGGTGTCACACGACGTGTTCAAAAAAAAAAAAGAAGAATAAAAAAAAAGAAATGAAAAGCCCGCTAAGTTGAAACTTGAAAACAAGCAACTTAGGCAAAAGTTAGGGCATCCCGCTGGACTCCAAAATCAAAGATTCAAAAGAATCTGTCCAGGCAAAAGTTAGGGATAAGCAAAAACAAAAAAAAAAAGGATGCGAAAGCAAAAAAAAAAAAAAAACAAAAGGATTACAAAAGAAAATCCTCGAGCAAAAACAAGGTCGTGTGACTACGAACAAAAGACAAGATGGGTGACTGTTAATCCAAAACCTCGTTAGGTGTCAAACCATCAATGTATGGATTCCTTAAAGATCACAAAATCTTTTTGAGAGGCGAACGCTTGTGCAAATTAGCTGAATGTAGGACTGGAGAATATCACGAAGAGTGGGTGGGCACCAATAAACTTTGAGCCTTAAAACCATTTTTCTCAAAAACCGTGAACCAGGCCACGATACAACCCTCAAAAGTCCTAATTGAAACAGGGTTATTTCAAAAGCATACTACCAAGAGATAGTGTTCCTGACTCCCATGAGTTATGCTAAAAGATCTTTGTTGGTGTTGCATGTGCATTGCATTCTTTCATTCAAAAATTAATGTCGTATCCTAACCCGTGATCCGCTCACAAAGGGTTTGCGACATCTTTTCAGTAAAACTTCGAGATTAACATGTGTGTTGCATTAGAATTTTCATTTTCAGAATAAAACATTTTCTGCTTGCATACATTTGTTTGACATCAAAAGAAGTTTACATATGGAAATTCAGTCCAGAAGCTTAATCTTGCCGAGTTGAGGATCCTGAAACTCCCGAAGGGCAGCCATATCCAATGGTAATTCCTCAGGAAACTTTGTTGGGCAGGGGCTTTCCCAACAAGTTGTGCTAAGACGTAGTCGATCTGGGGCAATCACGTCGAACCATCTCTTTAAGGTGTAGCTCATCTGAGCCAATCACGTCGAGAAATCTCTTCAAAGTTCAGCCAAACTGGGGCAATTACTGCGAGATTCAAATCCCTACAAATGCAAGCATTTTTGGTTGTTCTTCGAAGATCAGTAGTCAGGGGCAAAACCACTTCAAGGTTCATACTGGGGCAAGCTATACCAAGAGCACGAGAAGTTAGTCCATCTAAATGACTAATCAGCCTATCCAGAGTTCAGAATACTGGGACAGAATATCCCACGGTGGTATGAGATTGTTCATGAATCTTTTCAAGGCGAATTCCTCTGTAGTCCATACGGTCTGGGGAAGTTACGTCGAGATCCAACGAATCTCTACAAGAGTTTGAAGACACTGAAGCATTGAGCTTGCCAAGTCGTCTGTAAAATCCTCATGCGATGACTTCTTCTAAGTAATCCATGCGGTCTGGGGCAGTTACGGCGAGATCCAACGAATCTCTACGAGAGTTTGAAGACATTGAAGCGTTTTGGATGTCAAGTCTTCTGTAAAATCCTCTTGGGACAATTTCTTCCGGTGGACCATGTTGGTTTGGGACAAGTGAAGAAAAACAATTGGTCACGCATATGCAGTCAATCAGCCAAAAGGAGTGAAACTAAGGGGCATTCCAACCCAAGGCATTTTTGGTCCCCGTCTTCAGCAGGCCTCATTAATAATGTTCTCCAGCAAGAGATTGCATGCAAACCTTTCTCCCCAACAAGTGGTGGTTCAGAGTTAGATTTTCTCAGTTGCAGATGTCATATCTCGCACGGGGTATACGTGCATATCCTTTGCTTGCAGGTAGCAGCCTCATACTAGGCTCAAAGGCAAAATTGAAGCCTTTGCGAGATCACGGGATCATGTCTTCTAGACGAGTAATCACTTATTTCCATGCAGAAGACTGGGGCAATCATGTTCGAGAAAGGTGGTCACCCTTTTGTCACAACGTTCACTGATTAAGTCCATCATTCGGTCGACGGTCGGTCACGACGGTTCGATATCATTGAATTAAGTTCAACTGGGTACCGTTGTATCTTATTAAGTCGATTCTCTCATACAGTACTTCCAACAGCTACAAGCTTTTCTGTGCCGATAACGGTCACAAGTTCCCCCAAAAGAGTGGTCTCGTCGATACCGAAACTGATGGTCATTATCCCCAGCGAAGTCGCAGGAGTTTGAAGGGGCTAAATATTCTGTAAAATCCTCTTATGACATCCACTTCGGGGACAAATTGTTGGTTTGTCCAAGCATGAGATATGTTTGTTTCCCCAACATGAAGCGTTGATCGTCCCTAGTAGAGTTTGAGGACAGTTGGTCTTCTGTAAAATCCTCTCAAAAGGCATTCCCCAGCACGAGACGTTTTAAAGCAGTTTCCTCCAGCAGAGTTTGTTATAAACTCGTCATCCCTAACGGAATTGACTAAAGGGGAGCTCGCCTAACATGGGGCATTGTGGTACTTATCCTAAGCTTGACAGTCATATTCTTCAGCAGACTACTGTGGATTTGCTTTGGGTTTCCCCAACAGATCATCTCTAAGGACTCTTTCCTAGCAAGTTGCAGTGGAATGTTCTAACCAAGATTTGCATATCCCTGGCAGAGTAGCCCTGATCCCCAGTAAGATTGTGTCTCTGGTAATGATTCCCCACAGAGGTCAGCATCGAATCTTGTCAGCAATACTCCCCAGCTGAGTTGTTGTTCTCCCCACAGAGGTTTATAAGATCGGCAGAATCTATTCCTCCACAAGGATGGTACAGTCTTTCCCCAGCCAGGTCAGAAGGTGGATAACCCCTACAAAGGGTCTTGGATTAGATAGATCCCCAAGCAGAGTTTTTATGACTTTTCTTCCCTAGCAAGACGCCATGCAAAGAAATTCTCATCCCCAACAGAATCGCTGTGACCAGAATTCATTCCCCCCAGCAGATGAAGTGATTACTGGCAGATTTATTATTCTTCAAGTCCAATTTATTTTTGGCAAACTTGATAATTCGAAGCAGACGGATTGTTCATTTATTCTCCAACAGAGATATTATCCTCTCAGGAACCTCTAAAGTCAAGTCATTGATCATTGTTCCTCAGCAAAGTCGGCAGAGATGTCTGACACGGATGCAGAGTGTAATCCGTTATTGGAATATTGCAAAAGTCCAACAGTGGATTGGCAAAAGTCCGTCTTCGGGTGGCAAAAGTCCAACAGTGGATTGGCAAAAGTCCGTCTTCGGGTGGCAAAAGTCCAACAGTGGATTGGCGAAAGGTCCATCTAAGGGTGGCAAATTCTAAAAGTCCAACAGTGGATTGGCAAAAGTCCGTCTTCGGGTGGCAAAAGTCCAACAGTGGATTGGCAAAAGTCCGTCTTCGGGTGGCAAAAGTCCAACAGTGGATTGGCAAAAGTCCATCTTCGGGTGGCAAAGCAGCTTAAAGTCCAACAGTGGATTGGCAAAAGTCCGTCTTCGGGTGGCAAAAGTCCAACAGTGGATTGGCAAAAGTCCGTCTTCGGGTGGCAAAAGTCCAACAGTGGATTGGCGAAAGGTCCATCTAAGGGTGGAAAATTCTAAAAGTCCAACAGTGGATTGGCAAAAGTCCGTCTTCGGGTGGCAAAAGTCCAACAGTGGATTGGCAAAAGTCCGTCTTCGGGTGGCAAAAGTCCAACAGTGGATTGGCAAAAGTCCATCTTCGGGTGGCAAATTCTAAAAGTCCAACAGTGGATTGGCAAAAGTCCGTCTTCGGGTGGCAAAAGTCCAACAGTGGATTGGCAAAAGTCCGTCTTCGGGTGGTAAAAGTCCAACAGTGGATTGGCGAAAGGTCCATCTAAGGGTGGCAAATTCTAAAAGTCCAACAGTGGATTGGCAAAAGTCCGTCTTCGGGTGGCACGAAGCTGCAAAGTCCACCAGTAGCGTGGCAGGCCAGTAGTCGTCTGGAATTGCATAAAAGACATTATTAAAGTCCACCAGCAGTGTGGCAAGCCAGTAGTCGTCTGGCGTCGTTCAAAAAGACATTTCTAAAGTCCACCAGTAGCGTGGCAGGCCAGTAGTCGTCTGGAATTGCATAAAAGACGTTATTAAAGTCCACCAGCAGTGTGGCAAGCCAGTAGTCGTCTGGTGTCGTTCAAAAGACAGTTTTCTCCGACAATGTTTCATTGAAGATTCAATCCAGCAATGTCGGGGAAGTTTCTTCCTCATCATCCAGAGCAAATTTTTGGTTATATTTGGTATTCAATCGCTATATACCTTGAAAGTCCGAAAGCAATCGCTTTCAGGCATTCAGGTCTACAGCGCTTGAATAGGGGCAGCTGTAATACCCCAAAATTTGCTCTCCCTCTTTGTCATCATAGCATGGCATTATCATCTATCATATCATATCCACCTCATTAACATTACATTGCATTTAACATAGAAAAATGAAGCATAGCATCCTTCTTACCATCAGGGCATGTGATCAGGTGGAAGGTGGACAATCAAGGAATCATTCAAAGCACAAAAAGGTCAATCAAGTTTCCTCAAGGCAAGCCAAGAGGCCTTTCATGTCTCATACCATCTCAATGGATCATCCACAACCTCAAGGATGAGAGATTCAATGGGAGATTGAAGCACTACATCTTTCAATATACAAGAGGTTCAAAAACTGAAGGAAAATCCTCAAAAGAGATAGCTCATTGATCCAAAGTCATCCTCAAATGGTATATCTCATCATCCTTTAAGAGGATACATAACATACTCTGAGGAATTTGAAATTGAAGACTGCACATTTTTCTCCTAGGAGGTGGGCACCAAAACTAGGGTTTCTAATAAAATCAGGGAATTTTTGATTTTTTGGACCAAATTTGATGTCATGGTATTTCATATGTCCCTAAGTGTATGGAGGTGGAAATTTGCTTCTCAATTGGTTTTGGAAGTGGTTCAATTGGAAGAAAGATCAGAAATCAGGAAAATTGAGGCCAAGTCAAATAATCAGAGGAAAAAGTCAACTCTTGACTTTTTGAGCCCAAAATCATGAAATTCATGTTACATATGTCCAATGTACAAAATTTGAGCAAGAAACTCCAAGGGAATCATGAAAAAATCAAGATGTAGAAAGTTGCCATTTTTGGAAGAAGAAGGGTTACTAAAAATAGCAAGTTTTGGCCATTTTGCATCAGAGTTTGAGCCAAGGCCATTTAAAATTGAAACACCAAATGAAAATTCCACTCGGCCACAACAAAAGATCTTGTTTTAAGCTCCAAATCCATGTGTAGAACATCTCCATTGGATAAAAATTGAGTGAGATATGATTGATCAAAGTTTGAGCAAAGTAGGTTCAAAACTAGGTCATGACCAAGATTTTCAGGGCACGCGCGCAGTCATTTTAACAAACATGTGGTGGGCCAAATGTCCACTCATTTTTCTCATGGTTAAAGGACTCAAATGAAAAATCTTTCAACATGAAAGTTGTTCCTCTATGTGAGATCTTTAAGATTGGTGTTCATGTGTTTTTCGTTTGGTCAAGGGTCAAGAAGTTATGTTGAGTCCAATGTGCTATGATCATGCTGAGAACCTAGGTGCCATGTTACCTTGTCAACCAACCTTTGCCACACCCTCATACCAGTCCCAAGCTTATGTGTTATAAGTCATTTTGCAACTTACTCCAAACCCCATTTCAATTCAATTTTCATATCAAAGTTGTCCTATTACATCCCCTCTTTCCAACGTCACCAAGAACTCATTAGATCATCCACAATGCCAAGAGAAAATCACCATTAAACATCCATGTTTGCATTATTTCCAAACTGTCACAAAAAACCAGAAAAATGAATGTTGTTGTTGTGGTCTCAGTTTGCCCGTGCATTGCTCACTCTTCAACTCTTTCTTCATTTAACCAAACATTCATCACATGTCCATGCACATGAGCACGTGCATTACATAAAAATAGAAAGAACAACTTGCTGAGCAAGTTTCACCTACACAAGCCGTGCCATTTCATTTCTCTTCACCTCCACCATAGTTTATCATGGGTTATCATCACCATAGCTTTGCTCTCCCTAACTAACTTGACTCAGTTAGTTAGGGATGACTCACTTAACTCAACTGTGACTCACTTAACTCACTCATTAAACCATAGTTAAACTCACACTATAAATAGAAAACTCACACTCTAATTTCATTTTCAACTCCATTCTTCTCATTTCACTCCCAAACACTCTCTAATTTTCTCTCTGATTCTTCCACATTCTCTCCAAAAAACTCTCTCTGCTCTACTCTCAACATCACCATTGCAAGGAAGCTTCGGGTTCATATTGTTCAGCCTCCTCCTAAATCTTCTATGATTCTCTCTCAACTTCACCAAAGAGCAACTGATATTTGAGCTTGGATCTCATTTCTTCTCCCCTGAATCATCATCTTCATCAAAGCCTTTATTTGGCCAAGTGAAGCTTAAGGAAGAAGCAAGCATTTCCTCAGGTTTTCTCAGACTCTACAAGGACTGCAAGATCAGGTTCCGAAGCTTACAAACTCTCCTCTCACGTTTACTTGTTTATTTTGTTGTTTTCATGGTGATATGAGCTCACTAGGAGCATTTGAACTCTGGCTAGTTGATAGAGCTTCTTGAAGGCTTAGATCCAAAAGTTAGGGCACAAGTTCATCTCCTCTGTTCTTGCTGTGTGTGCATGTTTTGTTGTTTTTATGAGCATATTCTTGATCTACATGAGCTTAGCTTCAATTTGGTAGGCGATTTGTGTGTTTTGGTGAACATGTGAGTGTTGCAGGTGGTGGTTCTCGCCGGAGAAGGTGACCGGAGGTCCCTCTCCGGCCGGTGAACTTGTTTAGGGTTTTATTTGCAGTTTGAACGTGGACCGTTGGATGTTCATCATCGTGTGGCTTGTGTGATGACAGCGCATAAAAATGTCACATGCGTGGCACATGTTTTATTTTAATCAGAGTGAACATTATGTGGTGTGGCACACTGTATGTTGTGTGGTCACTCACGCGCGTGTGTTAGATCTGGTTACTTTGACTTTCGTTTGACCTTGACTTGATCCAATGGCCATGAGTGAGTCAATTTTGTTGACTGAGAGTGTATGCTTGTTATTGTGTTATGCGTGTTAGTGGACCTAGTCAGATTGATATCCACACCCCCATGCCTTAAGCCCAAACCATTTTTGAACTGAGTAATTACTAGGCATGCACCCCCATACATTTTGCATTGCATTTTATTTTTTATTTTTGCTACACGTTTTCTTTTTAATTTTTAAAAATACTAAATAGCATCATAAAATTCCACAAAAATTCATGAGCCTTCTTAAAACATTTAGAAATTTTTTCATGATTTTGTTTCTTGATTTTATGACATTTTTGCCCCTGTTCCATAATTTTCTTTGAATTTCTTTGGTGTGCATTCTTAATGTGGTACATGATTTTGTTTAATTTTGTTCTTGATCATTAAAAATTGTTTTGATGCTCTTCTTTTTGCATTGAGTCATTATCATCTTGAGGTATGTTAAGTGATTTTTATTTGATTTTTTAGGTCATTTTATGGAATGTTTGGTGTTCACTTTTGTGCTACTTTGTATGATATGTCTATTTTGACCTAAGTGCATTGTTTGACCTCATTTTGCCTTGGTTCCTTGCATGCTACTTTGATATGTGATTCATCTCTGATTGGTGAACTTCAATACCATGTTTTCATAATTTTCATGAGGCCATTTGATTTTTGTTTGATGCATTTCATTTAAAGCATTATAACATGTCATATCATTGTAATCTTTTGTGCATGTTTACATGTCTTCTTTTGTGTATACTTGCATGATCATTTGCCTATTTGGTGAGCTACACTCTTGACATTATAGGACATTGATACATATCATATGTCATCTTTGCTTGTTGATTATCATTTGAACCTTGTGCACCTTTAACATGTTGTGTTTGCACTTTCCTTTGTTTGGAACTTCCATTTCAATCCTACTTCTTCTATCACTTCTTAAAAGTCTTGATGTGCCTCATAAATACTTATGAGATGTTTGTGAATCTTTTTTCATTTCATTTCAATTCTGATCCATGGATTACATGTTCCATTTATGCACATTTCTTCTTTTTCCTTTCATCTTTCATTCTCCCTTTTCTTATGATATCATGTTCTAATGTCATGGATGATGTTTGTTGCCTATCCACTTGAGTTTGCTTGATAGTAATCATTGGCTTTCTATATGATGTACATTCTGGTTGTGGTTCTAGGATTTGATTTCTCATTTAATTCTTTTGAGTTTTATGATGCATTACATGTTCTTTTACTTCTTATACTTCTTATACATGTTTACTAACCATGTAGGGGCTTTGGTAAGTTGCAATTGAGTGTGGATAAGGAATCCACATTCAAATTTCTTTCCTTTCATCTCTTTTACAATTCCATTTTGTGTTTTGTTAAGCACTTATGTGCTTTCTTTTAACAACTCATCACCTTCCCCTTTTTGGATTACAATTCATCTTCTACTTTAGAAGTGAATTGTTTAATTCACCCTTTCTTTAGACTTTAGGTTGGAACCTCACAAACCATTAGGATCACTCCCTTTAATCTTCAATTAGGATTGAGTCTTAGTTCATATAGATTTTTACCTTTTCTCCTCTCTTGAGTCTCTCTTCTCATCTTAAAGAAAATCCAAAACATCTAATAAAGGTAAGCATTTATTGCATTTAGGCCTTTCATATAAAGAAAAGATTATAAAGGGGTTTTCTCTTATAATCTTAGAATGTATAGCATTATAGCCCATCTTGGGTCAATGTGTTAAACATTCGATCTTGTATGAGGGACTTGAATGCAATGCTTGTTGAAGGTGCAAATAATAAAAAACACTTCTTCATTTCTTAATCAACAAAAACACTTAATAAACACAAGTATGCTAGTGTGTTTGAACCTTGACAATTGGAACTAAGTGTGGGGGTCTTCTTCGCTCTTAGTGTGTCTTCTTGCTCATTCCGTCTTGGAATGTGAGAATGTACACATTCCAATAACTAAGATTCAGATACACTATCATATGCAAATAAATGGGAAAAACTTCTAAAAGACAAAAACAAACAATTACGTCTTTCCTTCGGGAATTCTTTTCTCACCTCATTCACTCTTAGCGTACGAACGCGCTTCTACTCGTTCTCTTGCAAGATGGTAACGCACTCGGACCAGCGAGCCTGCAACACCTGAGCTAGAACGTAAGCCGTTCTCTAAAAAACACAAACAACTTTCCCTAGTGAGGGGAACTACGTCGCTCTGATTCTCATGCCCGATGAGATACGTAGGCAGTGGGGTAGGGCCCATTCGAGCACTTCTTTTATTTTCCCTACATTTGTTTCTCGTTCCTTTTCTATTCTTTCTCCTTTCTTTCTTTCAGTTCCTTTTCCAGTATCCTTTTTTATCACCCTTTGATCGAAACAAGCAAGCGTGGATCCCATCGGGTACGATGGACGCGAGGGGGTGCTAATACCTTCCTCTCGCGTAATCGACTCCCTTACCCTTTCTCTTGGTCGCAAGACCATGCTCTATCCTTCCCTTCAGGTTTATGCGGTGTTTCCTTTCCCTTTCGTGGGATAAATACACATTGCTGGCGACTCTGTTTCGGTGCCACTTTCGCGTTTGTACCAGGATGAAAATCCCGGGAGCGACACAATTCACCATGGATTTTAAGTTATGGAATGATCAAAATCACAAAAAGTGAAAATGTCACTTTTTTCCAACACTTAATGAAATTTTCACTAAGTCAGAATCTGCCTTCACTTTTTTACAAATGTAGGGGGATTTTTCACTTGGATCCAAAAGGTATCAAAACCAACTATGATCAAACAGTTGTTATATCATATGAGGGCTTTCCAAAATGGCCAATGTCATACCCCAAATTTTGACCACTAAAATTTCCCATCATTGTGCAAATCATTACCACAATATGGATGAACCATCATACTTCATTAGTCTCCCCAAAGATGGGTGAGCATCGACTACAATCAAACTTAGGGTTTCAGGCCCTCTACGAGCTTATAGACAAAGGATCAATCAAGAAATGACATGATCTTCAACTTGTCTAAATCTCTCAAACACCCATAAAGGATCAAGAGGACTCCCATACCAAGAATCAAGCACAAGGTTGCAACATTCCAAGTGGATTAAGCCTCAAGATCACCAGTGTCACCAAATTAGGCTTTTGGTCGATCAAGGCCTCCAGATGGAAATTTTCCTCTGGGCATGAGCCAATGCCTCAAGGTACAACCCAAGATACCCCAAGGGATCTCATAAACCCAATCATCAAGTCAATCTTGCCTCAGGGGATGCATACAATAAAAATCAGGAATTAGGGTTTCTTGACCTAATTCACCCATAAGTTGACTTTTGGGACAAAACATGAGCCAAGACCTCAAGAGAGGATTTGAGGGTATCTAACACACTACGTTGATCCATTTGTAACAATGGATTGATCCAAGAAGTTTGGTCCAGAAGCTTCAAATTCATCAGGACCACAGTTAGGGTTTCGGGGAAAAATCTGCTGTGTCTTTGACTTTTGACCCAGGCAAGCTCCCAAACCTTGGGACATGCTTCAATACACCCTATAACACCTATGGAACATGTCCATCAAGTTTGATTTAGGTCAAGGACTTGATTTCATAGAGGATCGCACAGTTTGGAATTCATCTGACAAATTGTCAACTGTGCACAAAAGTCAACTTTGACTTTATGAGATTTTTCACAATTATGGTTCTTTGAACCTAAAATGATGTTAATGTATGATTGGAATCATCATTCATCAAGAAAAATCAAGAAAAGTGAGATAACTTGTAAAAGGGGTAACCATAAAAAACATAGAAATTTTCTAAGTTATGGAACAAAGTGGCTAGGGTACCAACTTTGGAGGATCATAACTCCTAAACCACAAAGCCATTTTTCCCCATTCAAAGCTGAATTTGTAACTCTTATGGCCCTCTACAAATGCTTCAAACACAACTCATTCCAATTCACCATGGATTTTAAGTTATGGAATGATCAAAATCACAAAAAGTGAAAATGTCACTTTTTTCCAACACTTAATGAAATTTTCACTAAGTCAGAATCTGCCTTCACTTTTTTACAAATGTAGGGGGATTTTTCACTTGGATCCAAAAGGTATCAAAACCAACTATGATCAAACAGTTGTTATATCATATGAGGGCTTTCCAAAATGGCCAATGTCATACCCCAAATTTTGACCACTAAGATTTCCCATCATTGTGCAAATCATTACCACAATATGGATGAACCATCATACTTCATTAGTCTCCCCAAAGATGGGTGAGCATCGACTACAATCAAACTTAGGGTTTCAGGCCCTCTCAGAGCTTATAGACAAAGGATCAATCAAGAAATGACATGATCTTCAACTTGTCTAAATCTCTCAAACACCCATAAAGGATCAAGAGGACTCCCATACCAAGAATCAAGCACAAGGTTGCAACATTCCAAGTGGATTAAGCCTCAAGATCACCAGTGTCACCAAATTAGGGTTTTGGTCGACCAAGGCCTCCAGATGGAAATTTTCCTCTGGGCATGAGCCAATGCCTCAAGGTACAACCCAAGATACACCAAGGGATCTCATAAACCCAATCATCAAGTCAATCTTGCCTCAGGGGATGCATACAATAAAAATCAGGAATTAGGGTTTCTTGACCTAATTCACCCATAAGTTGACTTTTGGGACAAAACATGAGCCAAGACCTCAAGAGAGGATTTGAGGGTATCTAACACACTACGTTGATCCATTTGTAACAATGGATTGATCCAAGAAGTTTGGTCCAGAAGCTTCAAATTCATCAGGACCACAGTTAGGGTTTCGGGGAAAAATCTGCTGTGTCTTTGACTTTTGACCCAGGCAAGCTCCCAAACCTTGGGACATGCTTCAATACACCCTATAACACCTATGGAACATGTCCATCAAGTTTGATTTAGGTCAAGGACTTGATTTCATAGAGGATCGCACAGTTTGGAATTCATCTGACAAATTGTCAACTGTGCACAAAAGTCAACTTTGACTTTATGAGATTTTTCACAATTATGGTTCTTTGAACCTAAAATGATGTTAATGTATGATTGGAATCATCATTCATCAAGAAAAATCAAGAAAAGTGAGATAACTTGTAAAAGGGGTAACCATAAAAAACATAGAAATTTTCTAAGTTATGGAACAAAGTGGCTAGGGTACCAACTTTGGAGGATCATAACTCCTAAACCACAAAGCCATTTTTCCCCATTCAAAGCTGAATTTGTAACTCTTATGGCCCTCTACAAATGCTTCAAACACAACTCATTCCAATTCACCATGGATTTTAAGTTATGGAATGATCAAAATCACAAAAAGTGAAAATGTCACTTTTTTCCAACACTTAATGAAATTTTCACTAAGTCAGAATCTGCCTTCACTTTTTTACAAATGTAGGGGGATTTTTCACTTGGATCCAAAAGGTATCAAAACCAACTATGATCAAACAGTTGTTATATCATATGAGGGCTTTCCAAAATGGCCAATGTCATACCCCAAATTTTGACCACTAAGATTTCCCATCATTGTGCAAATCATTACCACAATATGGATGAACCATCATACTTCATTAGTCTCCCCAAAGATGGGTGAGCATCGACTACAATCAAACTTAGGGTTTCAGGCCCTCTCAGAGCTTATAGACAAAGGATCAATCAAGAAATGACATGATCTTCAACTTGTCTAAATCTCTCAAACACCCATAAAGGATCAAGAGGACTCCCATACCAAGAATCAAGCACAAGGTTGCAACATTCCAAGTGGATTAAGCCTCAAGATCACCAGTGTCACCAAATTAGGGTTTTGGTCGACCAAGGCCTCCAGATGGAAATTTTCCTCTGGGCATGAGCCAATGCCTCAAGGTACAACCCAAGATACACCAAGGGATCTCATAAACCCAATCATCAAGTCAATCTTGCCTCAGGGGATGCATACAATAAAAATCAGGAATTAGGGTTTCTTGACCTAATTCACCCATAAGTTGACTTTTGGGACAAAACATGAGCCAAGACCTCAAGAGAGGATTTGAGGGTATCTAACACACTACGTTGATCCATTTGCAACAATGGATTGATCCAAGAAGTTTGGTCCACAAGCTTCAAATACATCAGGACCACAATTAGGGTTTCGGGGAAAAATCTGCTGTGTCTTTGACTTTTGACCCAGGCAAGCTCCCAAACCTTGGGACATGCTTCAATACACCCTATAACACCTATGGAACATGTCCATCAAGTTTGATTTAGGTCAAGGACTTGATTTCATAGAGGATCGCACAGTTTGGAATTCATCTGACAAATTGTCAACTGTGCACAAAAGTCAACTTTGACTTTATGAGATTTTTCACAATTATGGTTCTTTGAACCTAAAATGATGTTAATGTATGATTGGAATCATCATTCATCAAGAAAAATCAAGAAAAGTGAGATAACTTGTAAAAGGGGTAACCATAAAAAACATAGAAATTTTCTAAGTTATGGAACAAAGTGGCTAGGGGTACCAACTTTGGAGGATCATAACTCCTAAACCACAAAGCCATTTTTCCCCATTCAAAGCTGAATTTGTAACTCTTATGGCCCTCTACAAAAGCTTCAAACACAACTCATTCCAATTCACCATGGATTTTAAGTTATGGAATGATCAAAATCACAAAAAGTGAAAATGTCACTTTTTTCCAACACTTAATGAAATTTTCACTAAGTCAGAATCTGCCTTCACTTTTTTACAAATGTAGGGGGATTTTTCACTTGGATCCAAAAGGTATCAAAACCAACTATGATCAAACAGTTGTTATATCATATGAGGGCTTTCCAAAATGGCCAATGTCATACCCCAAATTTTGACCACTAAGATTTCCCATCATTGTGCAAATCATTACCACAATATGGATGAACCATCATACTTCATTAGTCTCCCCAAAGATGGGTGAGCATCGACTACAATCAAACTTAGGGTTTCAGGCCCTCTCAGAGCTTATAGACAAAGGATCAATCAAGAAATGACATGATCTTCAACTTGTCTAAATCTCTCAAACACCCATAAAGGATCAAGAGGACTCCCATACCAAGAATCAAGCACAAGGTTGCAACATTCCAAGTGGATTAAGCCTCAAGATCACCAGTGTCACCAAATTAGGGTTTTGGTCGACCAAGGCCTCCAGATGGAAATTTTCCTCTGGGCATGAGCCAATGCCTCAAGGTACAACCCAAGATACACCAAGGGATCTCATAAACCCAATCATCAAGTCAATCTTGCCTCAGGGGATGCATACAATAAAAATCAGGAATTAGGGTTTCTTGACCTAATTCACCCATAAGTTGACTTTTGGGACAAAACATGAGCTGAGCCAAGACCTCAAGAGAGGATTTGAGGGTATCTAACACACTACGTTGATCCATTTGCAACAATGGATTGATCCAAGAAGTTTGGTCCACAAGCTTCAAATACATCAGGACCACAATTAGGGTTTCGGGGAAAAATCAGCTGTGTCTTTGACTTTTGACCCAGGCAAGCTCCCAAACCTTGGGACATGCTTCAATACACCCTATAACACATGTGGAACATGTCCATCAAGTTTGATTTAGGTCAAGGACTTGATTTCATAGAGGATCGCACAGTTTGGAATTCATCTGACAAATTGTCAACTGTGCACAAAAGTCAACTTTGACTTTATGAGATTTTTTCACAATTATGGTTCTTTGACCCTAAAATTGATGTTAATGTATGATTGGAATCATCATTCATCAAGAAAAATCAAGAAAAGTGAGATAACTTGTAAAAGGGGTAACCATAAAAAAACATAGAAATTTTCTAAGTTATGGAACAAAGTGGCTAGGGTACCAACTTTGGAGGATCATAACTCCTAAACCACAAAGCCATTTTTTCCCCATTCAAAGCTGAATTTGTAACTCTTATGGCCCTCTACAAAAGCTTCAAACACAACTCATTCCAATTCACCATGGATTTTAAGTTATGGAATGATCAAAATCACAAAAAGTGAAAATGTCACTTTTTTTTCCAACACTTAATGAAATTTTCACTAAGTCAGAATCTGCCTTCACTTTTTTTACAAATGTAGGGGGATTTTTCACTTGGAATCCAAAAGGTATCAAAACCAACTATGATCAAACAGTTGTTATATCATATGAGGGGCTTTCCAAAATGGCCAATGTCATACCCCAAATTTTGACCACTAAGATTTCCCATCATTGTGCAAATCATTTCCACAATATGGATGAACCATCATACTTCATTAGTCTCCCCAAAGATGGGTGAGCATCGACTACAATCAAACTTAGGGTTTCAGGGCCCTCTCAGAGCTTATAGACAAAGGATCAATCAAGAAAATGACATGATCTTCAACTTGTCTAAATCTCTCAAACAACCCATAAAGGATCAAGAGGACTCCCATACCAAGAATCAAGCACAAGGTTGCAACATTCCAAGTGGATTAAGCCTCAAGATCACCAGTGTCACCAAATTAGGGTTTTGGTCGACCAAGGCCTCCAGATTGAAATTTTCCTCTGGGCATGAGCCAATGCCTCAAGGTACAACCCAAGATACCCCAAGGGATCTCATAAACCCAATCATCAAGTCAATCTTGCCTCAAGGGATGCATACAATAAAAATCAGGAATTAGGGTTTTCTTGACCTAATTCACCCATAAGTTGACTTTTGGGACAAAACATGAGCCAAGACCTCAAGAGAGGATTTGAGGGTATCTAACACACTACGTTGATCCATTTGTAACAATGGATTGATCCAAGAAGTTTGGTCCACAAGCTTCAAATTCATCAGGACCACAATTAGGGGTTTTCGGGGAAAAATCTGCTGTGTCTTTGTCTTTTGACCTAGGCAAGCTCCCAAACCTTGGGACATGCTTCAATTACACCCTATAACACCTATGGAACATGTCCATCAAGTTTGATTTAGGTCAAGGACTTGATTTCATAGAGGATCGAACAGTTTGGAATTCATCTGACAAGAAGTCAACTGTGCACAAAAGTCAACTTTGACTTTATGAGATTTTTCACAATTATGGTTCTTTGACCCTAAAATGATGTTAATGTATGATTGGAATCATCATTTCATCAAGAAAAATCAAGAAAAGTGAGATAACTTGTAAAAGGGGTAACCATAAAAAAACATAGAAATTTTCTAAGTTATGGAACAAAGTGGCTAGGGTACCAACTTTGGAGGATCATAACTCCTAAACCACAAAGCCATTTTTCCCCATTCAAAGCTGAATTTGTAACTCTTATGGCCCTCTACAAAAGCTTCAAACACAACTCATTCCAATTCACCATGGATTTTAAGTTATGGGAATGATCAAAATCACAAAAAGTGAAAATGTCACTTTTTTCCAACACTTAATGAAATTTTCACTAAGTCAGAATCTGCCTTCACCTTTTTTACAAATGTAGGGGGATTTTTCACTTGGATCCAAAAGGTATCAAAACCAACTATGATCAAACAGTTGTTATATCATATGAGGGCTTTCCAAAATGGCCAATGTCATACCCCAAATTTTGACCACTAAGATTTCCCATCATTGTGCAAATCATTACCACAATATGGATGAACCATCATACTTCATTAGTCTCCCCAAAGATGGGTGAGCATCGACTACAATCAAAACTTAGGGTTTCAGGCCCTCTCAGAGCTTATAGACAAAGGATCAATCAAGAAATGACATGATCTTCAACTTGTTTAAATCTCTCAAACACCCATAAAGGATCAAGAGGACTCCCATACCAAGAATCAAGCACAAGGTTGCAACATTCCAAGTGGATTAAGCCTCAAGATCACCAGTGTCACCAAATAAGGGTTTTGGTCGACTAAGGCCTCCAGATGGAAATTTTCCCTCTGGGCATGAGCCAATGCCTCAAGGTACAACCCAAGATACACCAAGGGATCTCATAAACCCAATCATCAAGTCAATCTTGCCTCAGGGGATGCATACAATAAAAATTAGGAATTAGGGTTTCTTGACCTAATTCACCCATAAGTTGACTTTTGGGACAAAACATGAGCCAAGACCTCAAGAGAGGATTTGAGGGTATCTAACACACTACGTTGATCCATTTGTAACAATGGATTGATCCAAGAAGTTTGGTCCACAAGCTTCAAATTCATCAGGACCACAATTAGGGTTTCGG
Source organism: Lathyrus tuberosus (assembly GCA_022829125.1). Classification (NCBI taxonomy): domain Eukaryota; kingdom Viridiplantae; phylum Streptophyta; class Magnoliopsida; order Fabales; family Fabaceae; genus Lathyrus; species Lathyrus tuberosus. The sequence goes on along the minus strand of JALAZF010001223.1, from coordinate 5,501 downwards.
GGAAAAATCTGCTGTGTCTTTGACTTTTTGACCCAGGCAAGCTCCCAAACCTTGGGACATGCTTCAATACACCCTATAACACCTATGGAACATGTCCATCAAGTTTGATTTAGGTCAAGGACTTGATTTCATAGAGGATCGAACAGTTTGGAATTCATCTGACAAATTGTCAACTGTGCACAAAAGTCAACTTTGACTTTATGAGATTTTTCACAATTATGGTTCTTTGAACCTAAAATGATGTTAATGTATGATTGGAATCATCATTCATCAAGAAAAATCAAGAAAAGTGAGATAACTTGTAAAAGGGGTAACCATAAAAAAACATAGAAATTTTCTAAGTTATGGAACAAAGTGGCTAGGGTACCAACTTTGGAGGATCATAACTCCTAAACCACAAAGCCATTTTTCCCCATTCAAAGCTGAATTTTGTAACTCTTATGGCCCTCTACAAAAGCTTCAAACACAACTCATTCCAATTCACCATGGATTTTAAGTTATGGAATGATCAAAATCACAAAAAGTGAAAATGTCACTTTTTTCCAACACTTAATGAAATTTTCACTAAGTCAGAATCTGCCTTCACTTTTTTACAAATGTAGGGGGATTTTTCACTTGGATCCAAAAGGTATCAAAACCAACTGATGATCAAACAGTTGTTATATCATATGAGGGCTTTCCAAAATAGCCAATGTCATACCCCAAATTTTGACCACTAAGATTTCCCATCATTGTGCAAATCATTAACCACAATATGGATGAACCATCATACTTCATTAGTCTCCCCAAAGATGGGTGAGCATCGACTACAATCAAACTTAGGGTTTCAGGCCCTCTCAGAGCTTATAGACAAAGGATCAATCAAGAAATGACATGATCTTCAACTTGTCTAAATCTCTCAAACACCCATAAAGGATCAAGAGGACTCCCATACCAAGAATCAAGCACAAGGTTGCAACATTCCAAGTGGATTAAGCCTCAAGATCACCAGTGTCACCAAATTAGGGTTTGGTCGACCAAGGCCTCCAGATGAAAATTTTCCTCTGGGCATGAGCCAATGCCTCAAGGTACAACCCCAAGATACCCCAAGGGATCTCATAAACCCAATCATCAAGTCAATCTTCGCCTCAGGGGATGCATACAATAAAAATCAGGAATTAGGGTTTCTTGACCTAATTCACCCCATAAGTTGACTTTTGGGACAAAACATGAGCCAAGACCTCAAGAGAGGATTTGAGGGTATCTAACACACTACGTTGATCCATTTGTAACAATGGATTAATCCAAGAAGTTTGGTCCACAAGCTTCAAATTCATCAGGACACAATTAGGGTTTCGGGGAAAAAATCAGCTGTGTCTTTGACTTTTTAACCCAGGCAAGCTCCCAAACCTTGGGACATGCTTCAATACACCCTATAACACCTATGGAACATGTCCATCAAGTTTTGATTTAGGTCAAGGACTTGATTTCATAGAGGATCGAACAGTTTGGAATTCATCTGACAAGAAGTCAACTGTGCACAAAAGTCAACTTTGACTTTATGAGATTTTTCACAATTATGGTTCTTTGACCCTAAAATGATTTAATGATATGATTGGAATCATCATTCATCAAGAAAAATCAAGAAAAGTGAGATAACTTGTAAAAGGGGTAACCATAAAAAAACATAGAAATTTTCTAAGTTATGGAACAAAGTGGCTAGTGGGTACCAACTTTGGAGGATCATAACTCCTACAAACCACAAAGCCAATTTTCCCCCATTCAAAGCTGAATTTGTAACTCTTATGGCCCTCTACAAAAGCTTCAAACACAACTCATTCCAATTCACCATGGATTTTAAGTTATGGAATGATCAAAATCACAAAAAGTGAAAATGTCACTTTTTTCCCAACACTTAATGAAATTTTCACTAAGTCAGAATCTGCCTTCACTTTTTTACAAATGTAGGGGGATTTTTCACTTGGATCCAAAAGGTATCAAAAACCAACTATGATCAAACAGTTGTTATATCATATGAGGGCTTTCCAAAATGGCCAATGTCATACCCCAAATTTTGACCACTAAAGATTTCCCATCATTGTGCAAATCATTACCACAATATGGATGAACCATCATACTTCATTAGTCTCCCCAAAGATGGGTGAGCATCGACTTACAATCAAACTTAGGGTTATCAGGCCCTCTCAGAGCTTATAGACAAAGGATCAATCAAGAAATGACATGATCTTCAACTTGTTTAAATCTCTCAAAACACCCATAAAGGATCAAGAGGACTCCCATACCAAGAATCAAGCACAAGGTTGCAACATTCCAAGTGGATTAAGCCTCAAGATCACCAGTGTCCACCAAATTAGGGTTTTGGGTCGACTAAGGCCTCCAGATGGAAATTTTCCTCTGGGCATGAGCCAATGCCTCAAGGTACAACCCAAGATACACCAAGGGATCTCATAAACCCAATCATCAAGTCAATCTTGCCTCAGGGGATGCATACAATAAAAATTAGGAATTAGGGTTCTCTTGACCTAATTCACCCATAAGTTGACTTTTGGGACAAAACATGAGCCAAGACCTCAAGAGAGGATTTGAGGGTATCTAACACACTACGTTGATCCATTTGTAACAATGGATTGATCCAAGAAGTTTGGTCCCACAAGCTTCAAATTCATCAGGACCACAATTAGGGTTTCGGGGAAAAATCTGCTGTGTCTTTGACTTTTGACCCAGGCAAGCTCCCAAACCTTGGGACATGCTTCAATACACCCTATAACACCTATGGAACATGTCCATCAAGTTTGATTTAGGTCAAGGACTTGATTTCATAGAGGATCGAACAGTTTGGAATTCATCTGACAAATTGTCAACTGTGCACAAAAGTCAACTTTGACTTTATGAGATTTTTCACAATTATGGTTCTTTGAACCTAAAATGATGTTAATGTATGATTGGAATCATCATTCATCAAGAAAAATCAAGAAAAGTGAGATAACTTGTAAAAGGGGTAACCATAAAAAACATAGAAATTTTCTAAGTTATGGAACAAAGTGGCTAGGGTACCAACTTTGGAGGATCATAACTCCTAAACCACAAAGCCATTTTTTTCCCCCATTCAAAGCTGAATTTGTAACTCTTATGGCCCTCTACAAAAGCTTCAAACACAACTCATTCCAATTCACCATGGATTTTAAGTTATGGAATGATCAAAATCACAAAAAGTGAAAATGTCACTTTTTTCCAACACTTAATGAAATTTTCACTAAGTCAGAATCTGCCTTCACTTTTTTACAAATGTAGGGGGATTTTTCACTTGGATCCAAAAGGTATCAAAACCAACTATGATCAAACAGTTGTTATATCATATGAGGGCTTTCCAAAATAGCCAATGTCATACCCCAAATTTTGACCACTAAGATTTCCCATCATTGTGCAAATCATTACCACAATATGGATGAACCATCATACTTCATTAGTCTCCCCAAAGATGGGTGAGCATCGACTACAATCAAACTTAGGGTTTTCAGGCCCTCTCAGAGCTTATAGACAAAGGATCAATCAAGAAATGACATGATCTTCAACTTGTCTAAATCTCTCAAACACCCATAAAGGATCAAGAGGACTCCCATACCAAGAATCAAGCACAAGGTTGCAACATTCCAAGTGGATTAAGCCTCAAGATCACCAGTGTCACCAAATTAGGGTTTTGGTCGACCAAGGCCTCCAGATGAAAATTTTCCTCTGGGCATGAGCCAATGCCTCAAGGTACAAACCCAAGATACCCCAAGGGATCTCATAAACCCAATCATCAAGTCAATCTTGCCTCAGGGGATGCATACAATAAAAATCAGGAATTAGGGTTTCTTGACCTAATTCACCCATAAGTTGACTTTTGGGGACAAAACATGAGCCCAAGACCTCAAGAGAGGATTTGAGGGTATCTAACACACTTACGTTGATCCATTTGTAACAATGGATAATCCAAGAAGTTTGGTCCACAAGCTTCAAATTCATCAGGACCACAATTAGGGTTTCGGGGAAAAAATCAGCTGTGGTCTTTGACTTTTTACCCCAGGCAAGCTCCCAAACCTTGGGACATGCTTCAATACACCCTATAACACCTATGGAACATGTCCATCAAGTTTGATTTAGGTCAAGGACTTGATTTCATAGAGGATCGAACAGTTTGGAATTCATCTGACAAGAAGTCAACTGTGCACAAAAGTCAACTTTGACTTTATGAGATTTTTCACAATTATGGGTTCTTTGACCCTAAAATGATGTTAATGTATGATTGGAATCATCATTCATCAAGAAAAATCAAGAAAAGTGAGATACTTGTAAAGGGGTAACCATAAAAAACATAGAAATTTTCTAAGTTATGGAACAAAGTGGCTAGGGTAACCAACTTTGGAGATCATAACTCCTAAACCACAAAGCCATTTTTCCCCATTCAAAGCTGAATTTGTAACTCTTATGGCCCTCTACAAAAGCTTCAAACACAACTCATTCCAGAATGATCAAAATCACAAAAAGTGAAAATGTCACTTTTTTCCAACACTTAATGAAATTTTCACTAAGTCAGAATCTGCCTTCACTTTTTTACAAATGTAGGGGGATTTTTCACTTGGATCCAAAAGGTATCAAAACCAACTATGATCAAACAGTTGTTATATCATATGAGGGCTTTCCAAAATGGCCAATGTCATACCCCAAATTTTGACCACTAAGATTTCCCATCATTGTGCAAATCATTACCACAATATGGATGAACCATCATACTTCATTAGTCTCCCCAAAGATGGGTGAGCATCGACTACAATCAAACTTAGGGTTTCAGGCCCTCTCAGAGCTTATAGACAAAGGATCAATCAAGAAATGACATGATCTTCAACTTGTTTAAATCTCTCAAACACCCATAAAGGATCAAGAGGACTTCCCATACCAAGAATCAAGCACAAGGTTGCAACATTCCAAGTGGATTAAGCCTCAAGATCACCAGTGTCACCAAATTAGGGTTTTGGTCGACTAAGGCCTCCAGATGGAAATTTTCCTCTGGGCATGAGCCAATGCCTCAAGGTACAACCCAAGATAACACCAAGGGATCTCATAAACCCAATCATCAAGTCAATCTTGCCTCAGGGGATGCATACAATAAAAATTAGGAATTAGGGTTTCTTGACCTAATTCACCCATAAGTTGACTTTTGGGACAAAACATGAGCCAAGACCTCAAGAGAGGATTTGAGGGTATCTAACACACTACGTTGATCCATTTGTAACAATGGATTGATCCAAGAAGTTTGGTCCACAAGCTTCAAATTCATCAGGACCACAATTAGGGGTTTCGGGGAAAAATCTGCTGTGTCTTTGACTTTTGACCCAGGCAAGCTCCCAAACCTTGGGACATGCTTCAATACACCCTATAACACCCTATGGAACATGTCCATCAAGTTTGTATTTAGGTCAAGGACTTGATTTCATAGAGGATCGAACAGTTTGGAATTCATC
>JALAZF010001222.1:0-50290 GCA_022829125.1 Lathyrus tuberosus | reverse complement strand
ATAAGTTTTGTTGCACTTATCTATACTTTTTGTTAAATATCATACGAATAAACCCTGTTTTGTTTGTAAATGCGTATAGTTTACATTTTAGTGTATATATTGCGTATCGTGTAAATATCATTGAGTTTAATTGATTTTCTATCATTTTTTAGGTATTCAAGTAACGATATTTTTCCATATTCATAAAGAGCATTGAATAAGCTTTCCAGCGCTTCAAACCGTGCGTCAATCCGAGTTACGGTTCAAAAGTTATGAAGAAAACAAGTTCTTTTTTGCTGTCATGTTCACTGTGCGAACTGGAGGCGAGCGTATTCGCTAGGGAGTTTGCAATGCGAACTCTGGCGAATAAAAAGTGCCCAGAAGTGTGAAAAACACTGTTTTAGGCAGTGGCTAAGGCGGCATATGTTCGCTAGGCGAACGGGGGTTCGCAGTGCGAACCTGGGAAACCAATTTTGCTTATTTAAGTCATTTTTAGCATTTTTTAGGTTATGTCTTGGGGTATTTGTTCCCAATTCATCAAACCTTCATCCTTTGTAGTTTAGAGCTTAGAAAAGCATCAATGGTGGTTGCAACTCGACGATTGGCGGCGGATGATTCTTGGATCGTGTTTGACACCGCGAGAGATTTTGATTCCTCTTCTTTCGTCCCTTTGTAGTTTCCATTGGTGTGAGTTTGTATGTAAGTTTACCTTGATAGTATGTATATTTATTGCTCATGGCTTTGTATGCAAGCTATTTTACAAACCTCTATTGTTGTTATCCTCGTTTTAATCGCTTTATGCATGGATTTGATTTGTGGTAGACATATCCTCCTTGAATCCGGAACTAGGATGAGCATTTATTAGGTTCTTAACTCTAGAGATAGATTGAAGCTTAATATTCACTTGAGTATCAATTCTTAATGCTTCCGTGTGGTCGAGTTGCGTGAGACATCACCTCCGAGGCGATACGGTTGTTCTCTCAACTTTGCGTTAGACATAACCTTGGTTGTGGGTGATACGTGATAATATGGACGAGTGATTTAGATTGCGTGCAAATGGGTAGTAAGTTTGAGTATTTGATAGGGTAGATGAAATGTAAACTCGAGAGTTCTCTACTCTCTAAAGAATGAATTCTTTTTATGTTCAATAGTTTTATTTCTCGCATTTACTCTTAAGCACATTTGAAACCTAAACTCATTAATGTAGAAACTGTCGAACGGCAGTTCAATAGAACCGATCTCTGTGGACACGATAAATTCCCGGAAAAATACTTCCAAAATGTTTGTTGCTTGCCCTATTCTGCAGTCAACAAAATGGCGTCGTTGTCGGGGATTGGTTTTAATATTGAATCGCATTGCGATAGTTTCTTTGTTTTTGAGTTTTGTATATATCGTATATATTGTCTATTTCCATTATGTTTGTTCAAGTGTTGTATACATTTTGTTCCCGTAACGTTTGTTTAAGTGTTTGGTTAGGGCACTTGCTTTTGGTTTGCGCGGTGAGGCATCACTATGGCATGAAAGAAGGAAGTTGCTAGCTAAGCATTGTAAAGGCTTCGAGCTTACGACGTAAAACAAGCATGGTGTATTCTTTTCTTTTGTTGTTGTTTAGTTTAGGTAGTGTGGTGAGTATTCATTAAACAAGTTGTACTCGGATTTTTCGTAAAATTCTCAAATCTTCACTTTACAACTTGTTTAATGAATTTTTGCCGGTTTTTCAGTTTGTGTATATTAATAGTTTTCGCGTTTGTCAAGTAGCTTGAGGAAATTTGGTGATGTTCCAAGTTTGATCGTTTCAACTCGCGGATGTATGGTAATGATATTGTTAAGTTTTGTACGGGTCCAAGGTATGTGTTTATCGCTTTCTAGACTTTAGCATATTCATGATACTTAGGCATTTTACAAACTTCCATGCCATTCATTCTTTTATATACTTGTTCAATTGTGAATCACTTTAGTTCCCACCCTTTTTGTGAGGAAGCCTTCTATTGTTCATATATGCACGGAGTACCAACATTCTTGTTTTAACTGGATTTTATTATGATTAATCTTTTGTTTGTGTTGATTAAATGAAATCATGAAAAGGATCAAGGCATTTTGTTTGATTTTGAGCACAACTACCTCGACAAATAGTCAATTCACCTTGTGAGTGTGTGATCCTTCGTAACCCTTTGAGATTTTTGATCCATGTTTTATTTGAACTTAATGTTTGTCTATGAGTATTTAGTTCACTTATTTTTTATTGGATTTTGTTTTTTCTTGGGCCCTCAACTTTGTGTTGTTGTATGAATTTTTACCTTGCCTTAGAAAGTAGGGAGTATTCACATGATGATGTGGTTGAATTCAAGTTGGGGAGAGAATGGTTGTTTACTCATTGGTTGGTTTCTATGAGGTGGAAAAAGAAAAGAAAAAAGAGAAAAATGTGAAGAAAAAAGTGAAAAAGAAAGAAACAGAAAATCCTTGAAAAAGGAAACAAAAAGAGTTCAAATAATTGTGCTAAATAAGTATTGTGTGTTGTGTAACACTTGGGATTTTGGAAGAAGTTGATTGGAATCTGGTGTTTGAACTTTTGTGAGTTGATCACTCCCTTAGGTTTAGGCAAGTTTTTGTTTCAATTACCTTTAGGAATTGCCCCTTGTTTGTTTACCCGACCACGCTACAACCTTGAAAGTCCTTGTGATTCTTGCCTTTGTATGTTCAATATGATTTTTGGATGGTTGCATAATTTAGCCTATTGTTTGCATGATTGTTGTGTGAGTGATAAGAACCTCATTTTGTGTTTTTCATCTACCGATGATTGTTTTTGCTAGGCGTTATTCACATTTGAACTTGCGATGTTTTAGAATTTTTGGCATGATTTTTGTATTTTGCATTTGTTTCGTGACTATGTTATCGTTGTAGTTTAGTGGTAAGTATTTACTTTGTGTGTACCATTTTCGATTGAACCATTGCATTTGTTTTCCGTTTTCAAAACCTGTTGATTCGTGATTCTTTGGTTATTGCTTTTGTTTCTTTGAGTCTCTTGATTTTTGTTTGAGGACAAACAATTATGTAAGTTGGGGAGAGTTGATAAGTTCAAAATGTACCTATTTTTGTATATAAGTTTTGTTGCACTTATCAATACTTTTTGTTAAATATCATACGAATAAACCCTGTTTTGTTTGTAAATGCGTATAGTTTACATTTTAGTGTATATATTGCGTATCGTGTAAATATCATTGAGTTTAATTGATTTTATATCATTTTTTTAGGTAATCAAGTAAATATATTTTTCCATATTCATAAAGATCATTGAATAAGCTTTTCAGCGCTTCAAACCGTGCGTTAATCCGAGTTACGGTTCAAAAATTATGAAGAAAACAAGTTCTGGTTTGCTGTTATGTTCGCTGTGCGAACTGGAGGCGAGCATATTCGCTAGGGAGTTCGCAATACGAACTCTGGCGAATAAAAAGTGCCCAGAAGTGTGAAAACATTGTTTTAGGCAGTGGCTAAGGCGACATATGTTCGCTAGGCGAACGGGGGTTCGCAGTGCGAACCTGGGAAACCAATTTTGCTTATTTAAGTCATTTTTCAGCATTTTTTAGGTTATGTCTTGGGGTATTTGTTCCCAATTCATCAAACCTTCATCCTTTGTAGTTTAGAGCTTAGAAAAGCATTAATGGTGGTTGCAACTCGACGATTGGCGGCGGATGATTCTTGGATCGTGTTTGACACCGCGAGAGATTTTGATTCCTCTTCTCTCTTCCCTTTGTAGTTTCCATTGTTGTGAGTTTGTATGTAAGTTTACCTTGATAGTATGTATATTTATTGCTCATGGCTTTGTATGCGAGCTATTTTACAAATCTCTATTGGTGTTATCCTCGTTTTAATCACTTTAAGCATGGATTTGATTTGTGGTAGACATATCCTCCTTGAATCCGGAACTAGGATGAGCATTTATTAGGTTCTTAACTCTAGAGATAGATTGAAGCTTAATATTCACTTGAGTATCGATTCTTAATGCTTTCGTGTGGTCGAGTTGCGTGAGACATCACCTCCGAGGCGATACGGTTGTTCTCTCAACTTTGCGATAGACATAACCTTGGTTGTGGGGGATACGTGATAATATGGACGAGTGATTTAGATTGCGTGCAAATGGGTAGTAAGTTTGAGTATTTGATAGGGTAGATGAAATGTAAACTATACGCATTTACAAACAAAACAGGGTTTATTCGTATGATATTTAACAAAAAGTATAGATAAGTGCAACAAAACTTATATACAAAAATAGGTATATTTTGCACTTATCAACTAAATCATTTGATCAAACTAAGTAAACAAGTTATTGTGTCCTTGTCTTTTATCTTATTCTGCCTTATTGTGGTTTTGCTTTTGTTTTTTGCAGATCATTGTGCTTCTTTAGACCATTTATTTTGGTATTCGTTGTTCTCTATCCCCACACATCAAATTTCTTAGTTTGTTTAAACTTTGAATAATTCTTCTTAATTGCTTTGAGTTATTCTACTAGTTTTCATATCATAAACAATATTTGTTTTATTTTAAAATGATATTTGTAGTTAAAAATCTAACTCATTATTTACATTGGGTTCAATATCATATCAAGCACATGTTTTGAAAGCTCTAGTGTTTTGGATAAATTTTGGTAAAACATAAAAGTGAACTCAACATAGAAGATCAAGCTAAATAATTCTGCTGAAGATGTGATGTCGAACGAGATGTCCTAACATGCATCTTGACATCCTGGACTGAGTGGTTTAAATCTGTTTCTAAATCTGTTGTAACAATCAAGGAAGCAATAAGAACGTGGATCAAGGATAGAAGACTGAAGCCCAAGGAAGCAGAAGCCTATAAATAGAAGACTTAGACCTAAGTTTTGATATGCCTTTGTACGCCTTTTGTAACCTTGTTTTCTTGCGTAAGAAACAAGGGTTTAGGGTTTTGAGAGTCGTTGGCTCTCTAGGTTGTAAGTCTCCATTTGTATCGGTTGATGCACTGTGGTAGATATAGGTGTCACACAGATCCATAAGCCTTGAGGTATTGGATTGTGTATTGTTCTTGGATGAAGCTTTTAAGCAAGTCCGAGTTAGCTTGTTTGCCAAGTATGCTTGACAGAATTCTTTATTGACAGGGATGATGTAGAAATCACAGTTGGTGATTAAGGGAAGTGAGTGGGGTATCTCATATCAGGGTTGTAAACGTTTGAGTTTAGCCTTGGTAAAGATGTTCATTGGGTAGATGTTAGGTATAAAGTTGTAAACGTGGGAGTTTAGCTTTGTAACAGTTCTACGGATAGTGAAGTATTCTTCTTGGATTGGTATCCCCCAGATGTAGGTGATTTACACCGAACTGGGTTAACAATTACTGTGTTCTTTATCATTCTGTAGATTTATGTTTTCTGTTAGGGTTCATGATAAACATGTTGGATCAGATGTCGTGACATCTGTGATTGTGCAGTTCTGATATTCAAGGTATCAGTCTGCTATTGTGCCTCTGAGTTTAAACGATTATGTAGCACAATGTCTTGACATGTGTTAGGACATCTGCTATCTGCATAGGTCAGAATTTCAATTGGTATCAGAGCAGGCATCCTGTCTGGTTCTGGATGAGATCTTTAGGAGATACTTTCCGGCGTTTAAACAAGGATGAGTTTTGAAGATCATATCAATCAACTCAAACATACTTTAGGGTATTAATGGATGAGATGGATGTTCTAGATCGAAGGGAGCAACCCGGAGGTTGTTCATGTTGCTGAGGAGATTCTACAACAACTACAGGAGAAGTGGCTATTTCTCTTGTTGGTGTGTCATATAATATGTTGTGACATCTTATTAGGGCAAGCAGGATTTGTTCCTTGGTGGTTCTGCTGCGTGTGTTTCTAATGGAAGAGCTCTAGAATTATGGGATTCTGGAGTTGTTACTGAAGACAGTTGGTGGAAGGTCTCAATCGTCAGCCTCTATATTTGAAGATATCTGCATTTTTTAATTCCAAAGTCGGGAGCGATGGAGTGATGGAAGTTGTTGTTAGATATCTGGTATGGTGACTTGGTACTTAGAAGCTTGGTTTCTTGGTGCAGTTAAAGTCAGTTGAAGAGGAGAGGAGTTGAGTGTAAGTTTATCAAGTTCTTGCTCTGGGAGTTTGATCAATTATTGATCGGGTAGGTTATCAAAGATACTTGAGAATTCTCTCAAGTCCACTCATAAAGACATCTCAGTCGTGTATCTGGAGTCTTCTAGTTACTCTTCTAACTAGAAGGTGTTTCTTTGAAACAAAATCTGAAGAAAGTGGAGGTGATTTATTTTCACCATCCAAAACAGCAAGGAAGGATTCATCTCTCTTGACCCTAAGAGTGGATCCAATCTGATTGAAGAATTGTTGAGGTAAATAAGATTCGTTCAAAGAGAAGCTTAGTTACATGAGTCAAGGGTGGCAGCCTTGGTATCTCAACACTGTTTGTCAAAGAAGATACTTGCAAAAAGATTGAATACTTTATAAGTGTTCATGACGTGATCTGGTGGAGCTCAGCTACAACAGTGAAGAAGGGTTTTTGGACGAGGATTTAAGATCAATTTTTATTTATGGAATCCACAAGTATTTAATTAATTATCCTTGATAGCCAAGACTGCTGATGTTCAACAAGATGTTGGAACATCTCATCATCAGAGTTTGTGCAGAATCATAGGAGGGGTACTGCATATGCTTTAGCATCTATTTTAGTCTTAGGTGGTGACTTAAGAAGTGACTTCAGTCGGGTGTGACAGAAGCATGTGTTCTCTGGAGAGTTTCCTAGCAAGAAACTCGTCTGGACTTTGACGCTGTTGAAGATGAAGATGAAGATGAAGACATCATAATCTTGATAGTTACTGCGTGGATCAGTTTATTTCTGATCTAGGTGCTTTTAAGCATGGATCTTGCTCTTCTTGGAAGTCAAATTTAAGTGGCAGTTATCTCTGACTTTCTACAATCTGCTCTACTAAGGAAAGTGGCATTCTTTGGTATGGCTATGGTGTAGTCTTGGACTACTTATTTTCTGAAGACTCAGACGTGGCAGGTGTGAAGTCTTAGGAGTTTTAAAGCAGGATGGAGGTTGTCTACTCAAACTTGGTTGTTGAATCAAGCCTATGAGAGCATGGAACTCTTGTTCTGAAAAGGGAGGAGGTTCTTCTAAGTGGCAGAAGAAGGAGCTGAATTCAAAAGTTGGATGTCGTATCAAAATGTTCTGACATCTAGCTTAACATCATAAGTCTCAACTGGTGATGTGGCACATCACCTTATGATAAGGTGATCTACAGGAGAATGGAAGTTATGGATGCTTCAAAAATGTCTATCTCATGCAGTTTGCGGGAGCTGTGGATGGGAAGATGTTACATGACTAAGAGACTTGGTGGATCCAAGATGTCTTGCTATGGAGCAAGTAGTTCATGTGACTTGAAGATCTATTTTCATTAGTGGATCAGTGTATCTTGTGGAAGTTCTAAAGAAGATTGAGATTAATCAAAAGGTGGCATTTGGTTGGTTTCATTGTGTGCATTCAAGCAGGATGCTTGAAACTGATTGCTCTTGTGCAGAAGAGTAGTTAGTTGAAAACGTAAGGAGGTTCTGGTTCTCTTGGAGCTTGTGCCAGAAGTTCTGGGTTAAAGATGGAAGTATACCTTCTTTTGGTGGATGAGAGTTTATTTCTCTCTGGGTTTCTGAAGTTCTCTTTGTTCAAACTGGTGGCGCAATGTTGTGTGAAGATCTTCAGTTTGGATTACTATGCTGATAGTAAGTCTAGTGGTGGAACATATCAAGAACCATGGTGTGTGGTGTCTATGATGTGTGGAAGATGTCCTAACTGATGTTAGAACATCTTTGGGTTGGTTATCCTTGGTGGAGGATTTCAGGTTCTGTGAAGAACTGGTTACTTGCATCGTGTCTAAGAAGTATCTACATTGTCATATGGGAGAATGATGATGTAGAAGAACTGTCTTGGAAGTCTGATGTAAGGTTTTGGAAGACTGGAGTGAATCATATGTTGATTGCATGAAGGTCTGGTTTCTGATGCGTTCAGAAGTGGATATTCACCAGAAAATCAGAAGTATTCCAGGTTATCATACGGGAGCATGATGAAGGAATGACTGTCTTGGATTGTGGGGTGTTTATCTCTATTACTGGCTAGGTAAGGTCAGTGGAAAATCTTACGAAGGGGATGTTGCCCCTGGATGCAATTCATGCTAGTAGTGGATCATTTTGGAAGCTGTGAAGTTCTGGAGCATGCATACGATAGCTGACATCGTTATAACAAACTAAGGGGCCCTGTGCGTCTCTTTAAGGAATGTGAAGCATTCTGATTCAATTGGTTTGTGCCTCAAGCAACTGGAGGTCTATACATGAGAATTCAAGAGGAGTTCGTATGGTGTGTAGATGGTTGCAGGATGGGGGGGATCAATGGGACTTTGATCTTAAGCCAAGATTTTGCTATGGTAGGATTGTTATCCTGGTATACATTTCCTCACGCGTAGCATGATGGTGATCATGTGTGAGTGATTATTGGTTCTTGTCAGAAGAAGCAATAAGAGAGTTGATGATTGTGTTCAGCTGGTAGGTTGAACTGAGGGTGCGTTCTTGAAAACATGAAGATGCGTCTTATGTTTTCCATTCATTGGCTTAGGTGTTCTGTGGAGGAGCACTGGTTACCTTAGATAGGGGGTTGCTCCTTGATCTAAGATGTTTTACTGCGAGGGTGCAGTTGAAGTTCCAGTTTGCATTTGTGCGTCAAGCAAGCTGAGATGTCAAGAAGGATGTCTTGACATTTTTGTATTGTTGCAAGTTGGGGGAGACTAGGCAGTGCATGTGAAATGGTTCTTATTGGATGCTTAAGAATCATTGATTGAGTTTGGGAGAATTTATTTTTCTCTGTAGACTAAAATCACAAAACTGTGAAGATTTTATTCAATACAGGTATTTTCTTTAACATTGTTGGGTGTGACATGATCGAGGACGTCATAGCAGTAAAGAGTGTCTGGAGAATCTCTGACAGTCTGATGACAGAGGTATTGATTCCGTCTTGGGAAAATGCTTAGGGTGTATACTTTTCAGAAGGACGTGTAAAATCTTGTCCTTGAATATACATTCACATGTGTTGGAACTTGTACTTCAGGAAGAATCTGTCCAAAAATGAGTAAAGACATAAAGACCGAGTAGTGGTTGATACAATTCAAATAAGGGGATCTCAAGGTTCATCTTACTCATCGCTGTATCACTTTTACTGTTGTCTCTATGGCTTATTTAAGGTTCTGGGTGAGCACCCTTTGGATCTGGATATACCTTGGTAATATTTGTCAAATTGTGTCTAAAAAGGGGGAAAATGCTCTGATCTTCTCATGAGAAGATTATGTCTGATAAAGCAGCTAGGCAAAGATGCTCAACAGGATGTTACGACATTCTGGGTCTCAGTTCTTGAATGGACTTTTGTGTCTTGTGATTTGAATTATGAACACAGTCATGTCCTGTCTTCTGAGTTACCCAAGGAAGTACTTTGCTGCTAAGGGTATTGCTACTGCTTTTTCCTAATGGTTTTTGAAATTCTGGTATCAGATATGTGATGTCAAGTGAGATGTCACAACATCAATATCTGTTATATGAACAAGGCAGTAAAACAACAGTAAATCAACACAAATAATTGTTCACCCAGTTCGGTCTAACAACCTACGTCTAGGGGCTACCAAGCCAGGGAGGAAATTCACTATTAGTAGTATTAATTCACAGACTCTACAATCAACATACCAGTTGATAGTCAACTCACTTAATCACTACCTAATGACACTTCTACCTAAGAACCTCTTAGATATGAGACACCTCTCACTCCCCCTCAATCACCACAATGATACAATTCAAAGAAAACACAATATAGAAGTCACACTTCCAAGACACACCTTGATCGTGCTTAAAAGCTTTGATCAAGAACAATACACTCTTACTTAAAAGCTTTAGAGTGAACAAATTACAACTCAAACAATCAGACCAATTCAAGCATCAATGATGAATGAACGGCTTATAAAATACAGACGAAAACACAAACCCTAACACTTAACACTCAAATCACAATATCTTGTCTTCGTACTCTTCAAGTAGGGTTGAGGCTGCTTTAAATAGAAACTTATTCTTGGGCTTGGACTCCTTGAAAATCTCAGATTTTGTTCACAATTAAAACTGATTTTTCTTTCAAAATCTTTTCGCCCTAAAACAGTAACGATATATACTCCACAAATGATTGCATCAGAACAGATCTTCTCCATGATTTTCGCCTGCAATCTTTCAAACAGAATCTCTCAAAACATAAAAAATGTACAGCCCTAAAACATCACACCAGACTGAACATAAAGTTCTGTTAACAAATGTCAGAACATCGTGTTCGACATCATACACAAAATCTGCAGAATACAACAATACTAATAAAACCACCATATGCAGAATGTTGAAAGCACATGTCAAGACATCAGACATGACATCTTGAGCAAACACATTGTTTTACCAAAATTGCTGCCAATAACAGAACTAACAATCTCCCCCTTTGGCTAATTTTGGCTAAAACAATATCAGCACACATCAGAGATACCAACAGTAGAAACTAACGCATTCTGAAAACAACCAAGAAGACCAGCTGCACAAAAACCAAGACTCCATACTCCCCCTCAAGCCAGGAAACCAGCAACAACCAGAAATCCAAACAACCAGAAATCCAAAAAAAATCTACTCTACTCTCCCCCTTTTTAGCCACAATTGGACAAACTCTGAACATAGTAGCAAGCAAAATGTTCTGACACTTTGTCAAGCATGGTCAAACTCCAAGTTCCAAACAAAAATTCCAAGAGGGAATGTTGAACCACAGCTGGGAAAAAGTGACACATGACTCAACAAAGAGAAGTGCACAGACACCAAACAACTTTGACCAGGCGATACAAACAATGACTTTTATTTGAACTATAAAACCCACACCAAAATGCTTGAGGAGACATCCAAACAAGGAAGGAAACATGATCCAGTCTTCCAGAACAGTTGAAACACACAAGGGTCAAATGAAGCAAGACCAGAAAAACAAGACCACCAACCCAAAAGAGATGAAGTCCAAAGAATTAGCAACAACAGGGTCTTCTACAGGAGCAACAAGAACAGGCAGACAGACAGAAACAAGAATGAAGACCAACAAGAAACCTCCAGTGCTACTACAAGCTTCTGATGATGAAGTAGATGAAGACTGGGTTAATTTCATTAACTCAGGTGGGTGGAAATAGTAGCTGAATCCAAACAATAAACCTTTTTGCTTGTAGCTTCTGTTAAAAAAAATGTAATGTTGAGTGCTTCCAGCAATAAAAATATTCTTGTTTGTTTCCAAAAATTCTTATTTTGTCAATTTCACCAACTAGATAAGCTCACACACATAAGACACTTGCACCAGCAACACCATCCTCTTGCACATAAACGAACCACTAATCCTCATATATGCAAATCCCTAATTTGCTTCTTAAATTTTCAAACTGATTTGCATCTAAGGCCTTAGTAAAAATATCAGCTAACTGCATTTCAGTAGTAACATGTTCCAAAGCAACCACTTATCTTCAGCTAGATCTCTTATAAAGTGATGACGTATGTCAATATGCTTAGTCCTGCTATGTTGAATTGGGTTCTTGGAGATATTGATAGCACTCAGATTATCACAGTACAATGTCATGACATCTTGTTTGACATTGTATTCAGTTAACATTTGCTTCATCTAAACCAGTTGTGAACAACTACTTCCTGCTGCTATGTACTCAGCCTCAGCAGTAGAGAGAGACACACAGTTCTGCTTTTTGCTAAACCACGAGATAAGATTGTTCCCTAAGAAGAAGCATCCTCCAGAAGTACTCTTTCTATCATCAGCACTCCCTGCCCAATCAGCATCACAATATCCACTCAATTCAGCTCCTGATCCATGACTGTATAGAATACCATAGTCACTAGTACCATTCACATATTTCAGAATTCTCTTCACTTGATTCATGTGGCTAACCTTAGGTTCAGATTGATATCTGGCACAAACTCCTACAGCATAGGAGATATCAGGTCTGCTAGCTGTGAGATACAGTAAGTGTAACGCCCCGATTTCGTCTTATTTAATTAATCGAGTCGATTTAATTATTTTTATTATTATATTATTTTATTCTTGACTTTTATTTGAGAATATATTATTTTTCATCGTGATTATGTTTTATCGCGTTTTGAGAGCGTTTGCGAGATATTTGAGTGTAGGGGTATTTTGGTCTTTTTGTTGGGATAGATATTTGTTTTATTAAAATAGAAAGTTAGAGGTGAGAAAGAGAGAAAAACAGAATTTTGAGAGAAAAAGAGAAGAAGAAGGAAAAGAGAAAGAAAAGAAGAAAAAGGGAGAAAACATGGAGAGAAAGAAATTGATTCAACCGACTTTTCAAACACGATTTAATCGGGTAAGGGTGTGAAATATTGTTATCCTAACTTTGTGTATGATTATGTATGTGTTTTGTGTGGATGTTTTGGTTGGTTTTCCATATGTTTCCGTTTATGCCGTATTGGACGAAATCGATAGAAACCGATGTTTTTACGGTCGAAAAGTCGTATAAATACATGTGTTGGTTGGTTATATGTATGTGAGCTGCTGTTTAAAGTTTCATGAAGTTTGGTTATGTTTTGGTTAGTTTTCGTTATGTTTCCATTGTTTTTTTCCGTTTAGGTCGAATTGTAGGAAATCGATAGAAACCGATGTTTTCACGGTTAGAATTCGAAATAAATTACGTAGTTGTATCAAGTAAGGTTAGGTCGTCGTATAGCGTGCTTTTTATTCGATTTGGTGATGTTTGAAAATTCTGGTTTTTGAAAGGTTGAAATTTAATCGAAAAATCGAACGTCGTAGAAATTTCGTTTATGTGTTCTAAATTGTTCTTATGTATTTAGTGGTTGCGCGTATATGTTTGTTTCGGTGAAAATGTTCGATTTAGTCGAGTTTTCGGGTATTCCGAAAAGTTACAGCAAGGGTGTAATTTGAGAAATCTGGTTTTTGAGAAAAACAGAGTTATGCATCGATACATAACAGCCATGTATCAATACGAAATGGTTTATGTATTGATACATAACCCTTATGCATCGATACATACTGTAGAATTTTAAGAAAATAGAATTTTCACTACAGCATGCGTCGACATATGCGTGCTATGTATCGATACATGTTGCCTTTTTGCATCGATACATAAGCCTATGTATTGATACATACTGTATATGTATGTGAGCTGCTGTTTAAAGTTTCATGAAGTTTGGTTATGTTTTGGTTAGTTTTCTTTATGTTTCCGTTGTTTTTTTCCGTTTAGGTCGAATTGTAGGAAATCGATAGAAACCGATGTTTTCACGGTTAGAATTCGAAATAAATTACGTAGTTGTATCGAGTAAGGTTAGGTCGTCGTATAGCGTGCTTTTTATTCGATTTGTGATGTTTGAAAATTCTGGTTTTTGAAAGGTTGAAATTTAATCGAAAAATCGAACGTCGTAGAAATTTCGTTTATGTGTTCTAAATTGTTCTTATGTATTTAGTGGTTGTGCGTATATGTTTGTTTCGGTGAAAATGTTCGATTTAGTCGAGTTTTCGGGTATTCCGGAAAGTTACAGCAAGGGTGTAATTTGAGAAATCTGGTTTTTGAGAAAAACAGAGTTATGCATCGATACATAACAGCCATGTATCAATACGAAATGGTTTATGTATTGATACATAACCCTTATGCATCGATACATACTGTAGAATTTTAAGAAAACAGAATTTTCACTACAGCATGCGTGTGCGTGCTATGTATCGATACATGTTGCCTTTTTGCATCGATACATAAGCCTATGTATTGATACATACTGAGCTGTACCAGAAAATTCTGGTTTTCGGGAAAACTTCGGAAATTCATATCTTTTGATCCGTAAGTCGGTTTTGACCCCCGTTCGAAGCGTTGAGAAGCTAACGAGATGTTCTTTCTAGTAAAAATGGCTTTAAGGTCTAAACCTGGTCCAATTGGAACAGTATTTTCGAACCGTTTCGTAGTGTCGGGCCTCCGGTTTATGTTTTTGCGTTATTTTGAAATATACATATCTTCTTCGTTGTTTATTGGATTTAAGTGTTATTTATATCGAATCGAAGCTGTGGATGAGTACTTTTTGATGATGATGGAAAATATTATTTTTAGCCGACTTTTAACCGACTTTTACGGTGAACCGTAAATTGAATTGTTTGGATAATTGTGTATGTTGTTATACAATTGATGTGAATGTATATGGATTATATGTGATGAATGCATGAATATATTGTGAATTGTGTGCATTTCAAGAATGTCTTTCGAGTCATTTTACATGTGAATCATCATGATGTGCATTCTTGTGTTGAGCGATTCTAATGAGAATCCGTTGTAACGTCGTGTGCCTATGTGAGGTGTGAGCGATGATTACGAATGATTGTGTGCCCATGTGGGGTGTGAGCAATCGGATCGTGTGCCCATGTGGGGTGTGAGCGATCGGGTCGTGTGCCCATGTGGGGTGTGAGCGATCCATAAACATTGTGTGCCCATGTGGGGTGTGAGCAATGGGTGAACATCGTAGGCCCGACGGGGAGTTACTTCGGTAACGAGCGATGGTTCCAGTAGAGTTCCTGAGTGAACTAGTGATGATTGAGTCGGTACCGCATTGCATTTGCATAGAGTCGTGAGTCGGTCTCTATGATTTGCATTGGCCATCCTTGTATTTGTGCATGGATGAATGAACATGAATATATGTGTTTATGTTGAATGATAAGCATAGTGATGAATATGCTTGGTTTTATATATATATATATATATATATATATGCCTTGCGAAGTAAATTGAATGAGATGTGATTAATTGTGATAAGAATTGTATCGTTGTAATGATGCATTGAAGAATGAATATAATATGTATGTTTATGTGAAATGATGATAATGGTGAATGTATGCATAATGAATATGCTTGATGATATATCTATATTGTGATATATGATGAGTTGTGGTGAGAATATGTGTTATATGTTTATGTTGTAGTACATAATTATATGCATTGTTATTATGATAATATTTCTCACCCTTCTGCTGTTTTATGATGCTCTACGAGGCATTGCAGATTAGGTATCTGGTGGTCTTTTGTGAAGTGTGTCTTCATACCTTTTTGGTCGGTTGGCTCTGATATGTAGCACCGGGTAGCTAGGATGCTTATGTTTGATTCCTTTTGTGATACATTCGTGTATGTATATTGCTGATGAATTTGTGTATATAAACATGAATGATGTTGTTGTATCATACTTGTTGATGAATATATATATATATAATGTATATATGTTTGTTGTTAGAAATGTTTAGATCTTTCCGCTTTCATTCTAAATATTGAGATGTGGGTATAAGGACTGAGATCCTTCGTTGTTTGAGAGTTACCCCACTGTTGCATATCATTCGTTGAGCAGGTGTTGTATGTTTTAATTTCAAGCATAATGTGACATACCTTTTTATGCCGTGTTTACAATTATACTCTGATGAAATTTCCAATACGTGCCTAAATGATTTATTTGATTATTTGGGGGTATAGAAAGGGGGTGTTACATTAAGTGGTATCAGAGCCAGTGTTGAGTCAGTTGTTGAGTCTGTTGGTGTGACAGTTGAATACTGTCGTTGTTGTTTGCCCCTTAGTACGTGATATGTGTGTGAAACACTGTCAGTGCTTTCTGGTTTCTAATCCTTTGTTTTCAGGAGTTAGAATGAGATAAGTGGGGGAGAAGCTGGTACTTCTCCATGTTGCTTCAGGTGTGGAGCGCCGGCTCAGTGTGTTGTGAATTGCAAGATTGTAAGTGTTGTTTGGACAGTGTTGTTCCCGATTCCGTAAGAAATGCGGAGGTAAGGTTTATGTCAACTAAGGATTTGTGCCTTAGGTAGTTTTGTGTATGGGATGCAAGAAAGGCTATTATAGTTTAGTAAAGACGGTTTATGCCCCATCATGATTGTCGACTGTCTATTGGCAAATTGAGGAACTGATCACCCTTAATCTCTTGTTGATAGCAGACGGAAATTATGTTGGATGGAATAGGCGGGTCTTTCCGGCTTTGATAGTGTGTGAAATGAATTGTTTGGAATTTAAGGAGATGATTACAGATTGTTTTGATGAGTCGATGAAGATGCTAATATCGGAAGATGAAATGGATTAGAGGTTTTGGTATGTTAGTCCAGTTGGGAAGTCATTGAAAGAGAATGATTGGGTTTTATTTAAGGACTGCTTCACAGAGAGTAGAGATTGAACTTAATTGGACGAAGGTGAATAGTTGAGGTTTATATCTGCTAAGTAAGTAGGAAACTCTTAGTAGATGGGAATAAGATGTTTGTTTTGTCTGTGATGGTAGTGTTCTGGGAATTGGCAGGAAGTCGCAGTGATGGGCCGTCAGTTGGGCATAGTTTTCAGAGGTGTTTTTGGATGGAACATTAAGGTGTTGTCTTAGAGAGCTCCAGTATTGTTGGTAACAAAAGGAAGGATGGTGGAATGGAATAACAAGTATAATGGTATTGAGACTAAGGACAGCAAACTTAGAGTTCTGGTGGGTTTGGAGTCTTTGGAGTTTTAAGGCAGTAATGGAAATTGTGAGGAAACCCTTGTGGGTGGATGTAACATTGTGTTTGAGAATTCTTTTTGGTTGGTTGTTGATACATGTTGGAATTGCGGAATTGGACGGTCAGGAGAAGAAATTGGGTATGGATTACTAACAGTCGAATAAGGTAATGATTGAGAATAAGTGTCCACTTTCATGAACAGATGACTAGAATGGTTTGGTTGAGTTTGAGTGAGTTACAATTGTTTGGAATGTTTGATAAGAGTGGTGAATTGTGTGAGTTGAGGCTTTGATCGATTTAATGTGACTGGTTAGGTTTGTTATCCTCGGAATAGGTTGTTATTTACTCGGTTAAGCTTGTATGTGAGTAACCAGTTACCCAGTGAAAAGTTTTGCAAAAGCTTTAAGGATTTATATATTTTGGATTTTGGTTGGGAATTGCAACGTACAGTGATGGTATTTGGTGTTAGTAACGCGTCTCTAATGTTTATGGAGTAGAGGAATCGTATCTTCCATATTTAATTGGATAAGTTTGTAGTGGTTTCGATTGAGGATATTTGGATTTGTTATAAACTCAGAGGAAGAATGAGTAAAGTGTTTGAGATTTGAATTACAAGTGTTAAAAAGAGACGAAATTTTATGCTAAGTTATTCGAGTGAGAATTTTGGTTGAAAAGGGTTAGTTTTTTGGAAATGTTATTTCAGATGAGAGTATGGTTAATGGATCCATCGGAAGTAGATGTAGTTCTACATGAGAGGCTCCGAAGTTAGTTAAGGAGATTAGGAACTTTTTGGCTCAGTTGGTTGTTATTACAGGTTATGGAAGACTTTGTTAAGTTCGTACTTCTGGTATCTCAGTTGACTTACAAAGGGTGAGTCGTTTGTTTGGATGTTCGTTGTGAGTAAGTTTTGGTGAGCTGGAGTAGAAGTTGTCTACGGTTTCAGCTTTGATTTTGTGTGATCCTAATAAACCGGTTGTGGGGTATTGTGATGTGTCTTTGATGAGTTTAATCAACGTGGTAATGCAAGAGGGTAAAGTCGTGGCTTATGCTTTACGACAATTGAGGATTTATAAAAGGATCTGTATTATTATGGATTTGGAATTGGTTGCGGTGGTATTGTGTTGGAATAGTTGGAGGTATTATCTTTATGGTTCTAGGTTCGAAATGTTTGGTAATCGCAAGGATATTGAGTACTTGTTTGGTCTAAAGGAATAGAGTATGAGACAACAAGGATGGTTAGAGTTCGTGATGAGTTATGAATTTGGCTTGGATTATCCTTCGGGGAAAAGCTATTGTTGTGCCTGAAAAGTTAAGTCGGAAGTTTCTATGCATGTCTGTTTTGATGGTCAGGGAGTTAGAATTATTTGACCAATTCTGAGACTTGTGTATGGTGTATGAGATAACACAGGAGAGTGTGAGGTTGGTAATATTAAAGTGAACAGTGATTTTTGGCGAATATGAGAAAGAGTTAGACTTTGGACGTGAAATTGATAGTTTTGATGGTTGCGAGTAATCAGAGTGCTCAGCGGAAGCGTGAGGTGGCACATTTTGTATTTACGTGTGGGGCTTGTAAGAGTTCATAGGTTGAACATTGAGAACATGTAGGAATGATGAGACCATTGGACGTTTCAGAATGGAAGTGTTAGGTGAAAGGTTTAAATATTATTCATGGGCTACTATGTAGATGGATGTTTTGGTTATATGTTCGATTGGGAATCGTAGCATTGTTGTAATAAGGTTGTGTGACAAGGATGTTGGTATTCTGGTTTTGTAGAGGTTGTGGAATCGATGTTGTGTCGTGGAACTTGTGTTCTTGTTTGTGTTGTTGCCTCGTTTCCATCGTGATGGTTCGAGTGTGTGTGGCTAATTTCTTGTGGTGAATTAGGGGAGTGTTACCTGTGGTGATGGTAACGACCTTGTTGTGTTTCGGTTCTAGAGTGAACCTGTGTGTTGGTATCGTGGTTTTCCTTGAGTTGTGAGTTGGTCGTCAAGTGCATCGTATGGGCTTTGCATCTTGTCGTTGTTGTTGTCGTCGTTGTCGTGCCGTTGTTGTATCTGCTGTGAGCACGGTGGTTTGTCAGTTGTGTTATTTGTGGTGTGCCTTTTGTTGGCATGTTGGTTTGTTAGTCGGATGCGAGAGTCGTGTCCGGAGTTGTTCGTCTCAGTATATTTTCGAGGACGAAAATGTCTAAGTGGGGGAGAGTTGTAACGCCCCGGTTTTGTCTTATTGAATTAATCGAGTCGATTTAATTATTTTTATTATTATATTATTTTATTCTTGACTTTTATTTGAGAATATATTATTTTTCATCGTGATTATGTTTTATCGCGTTTTGAGAGCGTTTGCGAGATATTTGAGTGTAGGGGTATTTTGGTCTTTTTGTTGGGATAGATATTTGTTTTATTAAAATAGAAAGTTAGAGGTGAGAAAGAGAGAAAAACAGAATTTTGAGAGAAAAAGAGAAGAAGAAGGAAAAGAGAAAGAAAAGAAGAAAAAGGGAGAAAACATGGAGAGAAAGAAATTGATTCAACCGACTTTTCAAACACGATTTAATCGGGTAAGGGTGTGAAATATTGTTATCCTAACTTTGTGTATGATTATGTATGTGTTTTGTGTGGATGTTTTGGTTGGTTTTCCATATGTTTCCGTTTATGCCCTATTGGACGAAATCGATAGAAACCGATGTTTTTACGGTCGAAAAGTCGTATAAATACATGTGTTGGTTGGTTATATGTATGTGAGCTGCTGTTTAAAGTTTCATGAAGTTTGGTTATGTTTTGGTTAGTTTTCGTTATGTTTCTGTTGTTTTTTTCCGTTTAGGTCGAATTGTAGGAAATCGATAGAAACCGATGTTTTCACGGTTAGAATTCGAAATAAATTACGTAGTTGTATCGAGTAAGGTTAGGTCATCGTATAGCGTGCTTTTTATTTGATTTGGTGATGTTTGAAAATTCTGGTTTTTGAAAGGTTGAAATTTAATCGAAAAATCGAACGTCGTAGAAATTTCGTTTGTGTTCTAAATTGTTCTTATGTATTTAGTGGTTGCGCGTATATGTTTGTTTCGGTGAAAATGTTCGATTTAGTCGAGTTTTCGGGTATTCCTGAAAGTTACAGCAAGGGTGTAATTTGAGAAATCTGGTTTTTGAGAAAAACAGAGTTATGCATCGATACATAACAGCCATGTATCAATACGAAATGGTTTATGTATTGATACATAACCCTTATGCATCGATACATACTGTAGAATTTTAAGAAAACAGAATTTTCACTACAGCATGCGTCGACACATGCGTGCTATGTATCGATACATGTTGCCTTTTTGCATCGATACATAAGCCTATGTATTGATACATACTGAGCTGTACCAGAAAATTCTGGTTTTCGGGGAAACTTCGGAAATTCATATCTTTTGATCTGTAAGTCGGTTTTGACCCCCGTTCGAAGCATTGGGAAGCTAACGAGATGTTATTTCTAGGAAAAATGGCTTTGAGGTCTAAACCTGGTCCAATTGGAACAGTATTTTCGAACCGTTTCGTAGTGTCGGGCCTCCGGTTTATGTTTTTGCGTTATTTTGAAATATACATATCTTCTTCGTTGTTTATCGGATTTAAGTGTTCTTTATATTGAATCGAAGCTGTGGATGAGTACTTTTTGATGATGATGGAAAATATTATTTTTAGCCGACTTTTAACCGACTTTTACGGTGAACCGTAAATTGAATTGTTTGGATAATTGTGTATGTTGTTATACAATTGATGTGAATGTATGTGGATTATATGTGATGAATGCATGAATATATTGTGAATATGTGTGCATTTCAAGAATGTCTTTCGAGTCATTTTGCATGTGAAGCATCATGATGTGCATTCTTGTGTTGAGCGATTCTAATGAGAATCCGTTGTAACGTCGTGTGCTTATGTGAGGTGTGAGCGATGATTACGAATAATTGTGTGCCCATGTGGGGTGTGAGCAATCGGATCGTGTGCCCGTGTGGGGTGTGAGCGATCGGGTCGTGTGCCTATGTGGGGTGGGAGCGATCCATAAACATTGTGTGCCCATGTGGGGTGTGAGCAATGGGTGAACATCGTAGGCCCGACGGGGAGTTACTTCGGTAACGAGCGATGGTTCCAGCAGAGTTCCTGAGTGAACTAGTGATGATTGAGTCGGTACCGCATTGCATTTGCATAGAGTCGTGAGTCGGTCTCTATGATTTGCATTGGTCATCCTTGTATTTGTGCATGGATGAATGAACATGAATATATGTGTTTATGTTAAATGATAAGCATAGTGATGAATATGCTTGGTTTTATATATATATATATATATATATATATATATATATGCCTTGCGAAGTATATTGAATGAGATGTGATGAATTGTGATAAGAATTGTATCGTTGTAATGATGCATTGAAGAATGAATATAATATGTATGTTTATGTGGAATGATGATAATGGTGAATGTATGCATAATGAATATGCTTGATGATATATCTATATTGTGATATATGATGAGTTGTGGTGAGAATATGTGTTATATGTTTATGTTGTAGTACATAATTATATGCATTGTTATTATGATAATATTTCTCACCCTTCTGCTGTTTTATGATGCTCTACGAGGCATTGCAGATTAGGTATCTGGTGGTCTTTTGTGAAGTGTGTCTTCATACCTTTTTGGTCGGTTGGCTCTGATATGTAGCACCGGGTAGCTAGGATGCTTATGTTTGATTCCTTTTGTGATACATTCGTGTATGTATATTGCTGATGAATTTGTGTATATAAACATGAATGATGTTGTTGTATCATACTTGTTGATGAATATATATATATAATGTATATATGTTTGTTGTTAGCAATGTTTAGATCTTTCCGCTTTCATTCTAAATATTGAGATGTGGGTATAAGGACTGAGATCCTTCGTTGTTTGAGAGTTACCCCACTGTTGCATATCATTCGTTGAGCAGGTGTTGTATGTTTTAATTTCAAGCATAATGTGACATACCTTTTTATGCCGTGTTTACAATTATACTCTGATGAAATTTCCAATATGTGCCTAAATGATTTATTTGATTATTTGGCGGTATAGAAAGGGGGTGTTACAGTAAGCTTTCAATCATGCTTCTGTATAAGCTTTGATCCACACTCACTCCATGTTCATCCTTGGACAGCTTCAGGTGAGTAGGAGCAGGTGTCCTCTTGTGATTAGCATTCTCCAGACCAAACTTCTTGACAATGTTCTTTGCATACTTGCTCTGAGAGATAAATATGGAGTCTTCCATTTGTCTAACTTGCAGACCCAGAAAATAGCTGAGCTCACCAACAAGACTCATCTCAAACTCAGACTGCATCTGCTTCACAAAATGTTTAACCATTGCATCTGACATCCCACCAAATACTATGTCATCAACATATATTTGAGCTATCATCAGTTTTCCTCCTTCCTCTTTGACAAACAAGGTCTTGTCAATTCCCCCTTTTCTGTAACCATTCACAACCAAGAATTCAGTAAGCCTGTCATACCAAGCTCTTGGTGCTTGTTTTAATCCATAAAGAGCTTTCCTTAGTTTGTAGACATGGTTAGGAAATGTTGGATCAATAAACCCCTTGGGTTGATCTACATAAACTTCTTCATTTAAGTACCCATTCAAGAAAGCACTCTTTACATCCATCTGGAATAACTTGAATTTGAGATTACAAGCCACACCTAGGAGTAAACTGATAGATTCCAATCTGGCCACAGGAGCAAAAGTCTCATCAAAATCAATCCCTTCTACCTGAGTGTAACCTTGGGCAACCAGTCTAGCCTTATTTCTGGTGACCACTCTCTGTTCATCAGATTTATTCTTGTAAACCCACTTGGTGCCAATTACATTTATTCCATCAGGCCTTGGTACAAGATCCCACACTTCATTCCTTTTGAATTGTCCCAGCTCTTCTTGCATGGCATTAATCCAAAATTCATCTTTCAAGGCTTCTTTAACATTTTTGGGCTCAATTTTGGATACAAAGCAAGAGTTTGACACGACTTCTCTTGACCTAGTGACAACTCCTGAGTTTGGATCACCTATGATGAGCTCCTTGGGATGGTCCTTATGTACTCTGATAGATGGTTCTTTATTAGGTTGTTCAGGTTCCGGATCAGGTTCTGCAGTAACAGGACTAGGATTTACACTTCTATCTATAGCTTCTGTTGATACATCATCATAACATGTTCCAACATCATCTATGACATCAACATCTTCCTTCATTCCACTATCATTAACAACCACATTTATAGATTCCATCATGACTTTGGTTCTGGAATTGAATACCCTATAAGCTCTGTTATTTGTAGAGTATCCCAGAAAGATCCCCTCATCACTTTTTGGATCCATTTTTCTCCTTTGTTCATGATCTGTCAGGATATAACACTTACTACCAAAAACATGAAAGTACTTAACACTTGGTTTTCTTCCCTTCCACAATTCATACAAGGTAGCTGAAGTACCTCTTCTCAAGGTCACTCTGTTGTGAATATAACAAGCAGTATTCATAGCTTCAGCCCAGAAATGGTAAGGAAGCTTTTTGGTATGTATCATTGCCCTAGCAGATTCTTGAATGGTTCTGTTCTTCCTTTCAACTACTCCATTTTACTGAGGAGTAATAGGAAAAGAAAACTCATGACTGATGCCTTTAACAGAACAAAACTCAGCAAACTTGCTATTTTCAAACTCTCTCCCATGATCACTCCTTATTCTGATGACATTGCTCTCCTTTTCCCTTTGGAGTTTCTGACATAGATCTTTAAACACATCAAACACTTCTGTTTTGTCTTTGATGAAGTTCACCCAAGTGTACCTGGAATAGTCATCTACTACAACATAAGCATATTTCTTCCCACCTAAACTTTCCACCTGCACAGGCCCCATTAAGTCCATATGAAGAAGTTCCAAAACTTTAGAAGTAGTTAAATGTTGAAGCTTTGGATGTGACATCTTGGTCTGTTTCCCTATCTGACAATCTCCACAGACTCTTCCCTCTTCAATTTTGAGCCTAGGGATTCCTCTTACTGCTTCTGTGGATATGATTCTCTTCATTCCCTTCAGATGTAAATGTTCCATCTTTTGATGCCAGACTTTGACTTCATCTTCTTTAGCAAGGACACATGTGGAGGGACTTGAGTCTTGTGACACCCATAGGTAACAGTTGTCCTTAGACCTAGCACCCTTCATGATGACTTCTCCTTTCTCATTAGTGACAATGCACTCAGTTTTTGTAAAATTAACTATGAGTCGTTGATCACATAGTTGACTAATACTGATCAAATTAGCAGTCAACCCCTTGACTAGCAGTACATCATCGAGTCTAGGTGTACCTTCACAGTCCAGCTTTCCTACACCCTTGATTTCTCCTTTGACACCATCACCAAAAGTCACATGGCCAGACGATTGAAGTTAACATCCACCAGCAAATTCTTCACTCTTGTCATGTGTCTTGAACAGCCACTGTCAAAGTACCAGTCTTCTTTAGCAGAGACTCTAAGAGAAGTATGAGCTATCAAGCTGACAACATCAGTTTTGGAGACCCATTTCTTCTTTTGCTTGATGACTTCATTACCTTTATGACTGACCTGTCTGGATGCACAATTAGAAGTACTCTTAGGATACCTATGCAACTTATAACAGAAAGCCTTTATGTGTCCAAACCTCCCACAGTGATTACATCTCCAGCGCCTGAATTTCTTCCTAGAGGGAGTCCTGTCAGGATGTTTCAACATCTGCTTCAACATCACTGGTTTGGAACAAGGAATAACCTCATTTGAAGCAGATCCACTGTTGAACCCCAATCCACTTTTGTCTCCTGCAGTTCTTCCAACATCAAGAATCTTGTCTAGAACATTAGTCCCACTATTCAGCATTTTAATAGACTTGGACATAGATTCAAGTTTAGAGTTCAACACAAATACTTCATCTTCCAGCTTGGCAATGGTTTCCAAATGCTCTGTCTTTTCAGCCTTGAGTTGGGCAATAATCTTCTTTTGCCTCTCCCCTTCTTGACAGGCTTCTTCACCTTTAATGCATGGCTCTCTGTAACAATCAGTAAGCTCATCGTATGTGCTCTCTTCATTCATAGAATCATCATCAGACATACACCTTCCAGTCAAAACCCTAACATGCTGGGCAGTCTCTTCATCTTCCTCACTCTCAGTATCAGACCAGGACACAGATAAGCCCGTTTTCTGTTTCTTGAGATATGTAGGACATTCTTTTCTGATATGACTCATAACCTTCACACTGTTCCTTTGTCATGATTAGACTTCTCTTCAGTTGTTGTTCTCTTCATCTGATCACTTGACTTGTTAATGTCAGATGAGATGTTCTTAACATTTGGTCTATATTTCCTGTCCATTCTTTTCAAAACCCTATTAAACTGTCTTCCTAGAAGAACAATAGCATTGGATAGCTCTTCCTGAGTTTCAGGACCACACTCTTTCTCATCATCTTCTGTACTAGACACCAAAGCTATGCTTTTGACCTTCTTTTCAGATCTGTCATTCAATCCTAGTTCAAATGTCTGAAGTGACCCAATCAGTTCATCAACCCTCATCTTGCTGATGTCTTGAGCTTCCTCTATAGCAGTCACCTTCATATCAAATCTCTTGGGAAGAGATCTGAGAATTTTTCTCACAAGCTTCTCATCAGACATCCTTTCTCCTAGGGCACTAGAAGCATTTGACAATTCAAGTATATTCATGTGAAAGTCATGAATGGTCTCTTCATCTTTCATCTTCAAGCTTTCAAACTTTGTTGTTAGCAGCTGAAGTCTTGACATCTTGACTTTGGAGGTTCCTTCATGAGTTATCTTTAGAATATCCCAAGCCTCCTTAGCTACTTCACATGTGTTGACCAGACTGAAGATGTTCTTGTCTATACCATTAAATAAGGCATTCAAGGCCTTAGAATTCCCAAGAGCAAGTTCATCTTCTTCCTTAGTCCACTCCTCTTCAGGTTTCAGCTTTGACACACCATCTTTTCCCACAATGACAGGGTGTTTCCATCTTGTCAAAACAGCCTTCCAAGCCCTACTGTATAAAGACTTCAAAAAGGCAACCATGCGAGGTTTCCAATAGTCATAATTTGATCCATCTAGAATAGGGGGTCTATTCACAAATCCACCACTCTCCTTGTCCATTGCACCAGAAAGTAACAGCCCTAGATCTCACCCAGATGCAGAACAGGATGACCTGCTCTGATACCAATTGAAATTCTGGTATCAGATATGTGATGTCAAGTGAGATGTCACAACATCAATCAACACAAAGAATTGTTCACCCAGTTCGGTCTTACAACCTACGTCTGGGGGCTACCAAGCCAGGGAGGAAATTCACTATTAGTAGTATTAATTCATAGACTCTACAATCAACATACCAGTTCATAGTATACTCACTTAATCACTACCTAATGACACTTCTACCTAAGAACCTCTTAGATACGAGACACCTCTCACTCCCCCTCAATCACCACAGTGATACAATTTAAAGAAAACACAGTATAGAAGTCACACTTCCAAGACACACCTTGATCGTGCTTAAAAGCTTTGATCAAGAACAATACACTCTTGCTTAAAAGCTTTAGAGTGAACAAATTACAACTCAAACAATCAGACCAATTCAAGCATCAATGATGAATGAACGGCTTACAAAATGCAGACGAAAACATAAACCCTAACACTTGACACTCAAATCACAATATCTTGTCTTCGTACTCTTCAAGTAGGGTTGAGGCTGCTTTAAATAGAAACTTATTCTTGGGCTTGGACTCCTTAAAAATCTCAGAATTTGTTCACAATTAAAACTGATTTTTCTTTCAAAATCTTTTCGCCCTAAAACAGTAACAATATATACTCCACAAATGATTGCATCAGAACATATCTTTTCCATGATTTTTGCCTGCAATCTTTCAAACAGAATCTCTCAAAACATCATAAACGCGCAGCCCTAAAACATCACACCAGACTGAACATAAAGTTCTGTTAACAAATGTCAGAACATCGTGTTCGACATCCAAAATCTGCAAAATACAACAATACTAATAAAACCACCATATGCAGAATGTTGAAAGCACATGTCAAGACATCAGACATGACATCTTGAGCAAACACATTGTTTTACCAAAATTGCTGCCAATAACAGAACTAACAGTTTTCTTATGCCTCTTAAGAGGAAGATTTATCTCTTCGTGACAAGTATTGGTTCATGGGTTGAGGGGGAGCGTTTTGCATCTTCTTTCTCATGTACCCCATCGTGGGTAAGGTATAGGCCTTGAAAGTATTTGGAGTTCTCACTGCGTGCACCATTGATCTGGAGGGTTAGCGTGCATATGTGTTTTAGCCAAAATTTGCCAAAAATGGGGAGATTGAAAGCTCTGGTGTTTTGGACAAATTTGGTAAAACATAAAAGTGAACTCAACATAGAAGATCAAGCTAAATAATTCTGCCAAAGACATGATGTCGAACGAGATGTCCTAGCATGCATCTTGACATCCTGGACTGAGTGGTTTAAATATGTTTCTAAATTTGTTGCAACAATCAAGGAAGCAATCAGAACGTGGATCAAGGATAGAAGACTGAAGCCTAAGGAAGCAGAAGCCTATAAATAAAAGACTTAGACCTAAGTTTTGATATGCCTTTGTACGCCTTTTGTAACCTTGTTTTCTTGCGTAAGAACCAAGGGTTTAGGGTTTTGAGAGTCGTTGGCTCTCTAGGTTATAAGTCTCCCTTTGTATCGGTTGACGCACTGTGGTAGATATAGGTGTCGCACATATTCATAAGCCTTGAGGTATTGGATTGTGTATTGTTCTTGGATGAAGCTTTTAAGAAAATCCGAGTTAGCTTGTTTGTCAAGTATGCTTGACAGAATTCTGTATTGACAGGGATGATGTTGAAATCACAGTTGGTGATTAAGGGAAGTGAGTGGGGTATCTCATATCAGGGTTGTAAACGTTTGAGTTTAGCCTTAGTAAAGATGTTCATTGGGTAGATGTTAGGTATAAAGTTGTAAACGTGGGAGTTTAGCTTTGTAACAGTTCTACGGATAGTGAAGTCTTCTTCCTGGATTGGTATCCACCAGATGTAGGTGATTTGCACCGAACTGGGTTAGCAATTACTGTGTTCTTTATCATTCTGCAGATTTATGTTTTCTGTTAGGGTTCATGATAAACATGTTGGATCAGATGTCGTGACATCTATGATTATGCAGTTATGATATTCAAGGTATCAGTCTGCTGTTGCGCCTCTGAGTTTAAACGATTATGTAGCACAATGTCTTGACATGTGTTAGGACATCTGATGTCTGCATAGGCCAGAATTTCATGTTTTGTTACTCAAAGTCAAATTTTATTTTATACAAAAAAAAAAATATGCAAATTAATTTAAAATTAGTTATATTTTATATATGGGATGCTTACTGCTCTTAGTAGGTTCATTTTGAGATCAACTCAACATGTGTTACTATTCTATAGTTTGCTAACGAAAGAGGTACAATTCGATTGGACCCCAGAGTGCGAGCAAGCCTCCATGTTGTTGAAAAGAGCCCTCTCCACTCCACTGGTCATTTCTAGACCCTTGGCCATAGAAACTTTATTCCTCGACCTTGCTATGCATACTGAAGCAGTGAGCATCATCCTCATTCGAGAGGCAGGTAGTGTACATAACCCAATGTTCTTCATATCTAAAGTACTAACTAGCCCCGAAATGTGTTACTTGAAGATTGAGAAAATCGTTTTGGTCTTAATCACAACTTCAAGAAAATTATGATGTTACTTCATACCATCATTGTCCAAATTGGCCAACCTCTCAAGCAAGTCCTCCACATGCCGGACCTAATAGGACAGATGACGAAATGATCGGTCTAAATATTAGAGTTAGAGGTCTACTTAGAACCAAGGAAAGCTCTAAAGGCATGTATATTCATAGATTTCATTGTAGATGTTGGCGCCAGCTACACCATAGCCATACACAAAATGGACCTTCTTCACAGACGCATCGTCCAATAGCAGGGGAAGTGATGTGGGACTCATCCTTGAAAGTGAAGTAGGGTTGGTAGTCAAAGTATCCTTACGTATTGAATTCCCCATTATCAACAATCATGCAGAGTGTGAAGCCTTCATTTTCGGTCTCACCTTAGCCTTATAGATGGGAGCAGAATAAATAAAATTGTGCATCGATTCATAATTGGTTGTTTCCCAAATCAAGGGACATGCGCAAAACAACATTACATAAGTACGTCACTATAATAAGAAAAAGTTGGGTCATACGATATTGCACATGTACTACGAGAGAAGAAAACAAGGGTACATGTCCTATCTAAAATTAAAAGCACGGGAGAATCAGGTGCTAACCAGTCCACCATACATGAGATATTAGACAAGATCGACGTCAAAATTATGGGGATGATGGTGGCCGCAACATACAACACAACATGTATTTGTCTCTTGTTTGAAGCCCAAGAAGACGGTGACGGGCAAAAGCTTGAAGGAAGCGAAGAGAAATCAGAAAGAAAAGTTCCAAACTCAACGAATTTTTCCCTTTTATACAAAGGGGCACGTGCGAACACGCGCTCGTAGGCCATGATGACTATCCACTAGCCATCATTGCCTATTAACTACTACACGGAGCTCGAGGCACACGTGGAAACCCAACGTTTCCAATTCTATCTGACCATTAGTCCCCTCGAACTCTGGGCAACAAGGTCAAGACCACGAATCTCACGAACATCTGGGGTCACGAGCACTTTGAGACAACCCTCTTTGTCTTTAAACGACGACTCCATGCTGGATCCCCGGAGCAACGAGCAGTCCTTAAGTCATCACTCCCATGCTCGGGAGCAACGACTTGGGGGGCTCCTATTATGGACTGGACCAATGGCTAGAATTGGCCCAATCTGCCTCTGCACCAGAGCGACCCAAATTGCCTAAGTCCAATCCACGGAGAGGCAAAAGTTACCTTTCTGCCCCTCCAATCGGGCAAGGAATGCAAAGTTCCTCCCCGAATTTGCTGCCTGTCATGCACGACTTCCTCGCTCCCCGGACAACTAAGGGGAGGTGCCCGAAACTACACTTATGCCCGACATAACGGCTAGTTTCGGACACCTTGCCTGACATAACGACTACTTTGGGCAGTTACCTATTCTTTGGGGAAAACGGTTATTTCGCCCCGAAAATAGGACCGTTGGCCACGCGCTGAGGGCTCTATATAAACCCTCTCGCTTAAGAGGTTCAGGTATCCAATATTCACCCTAAGAATTCATACTTTGTACTTGCCCCTTTTCTCTGACCCTTTCTTACTTGAGCGTCGGAGTGCCTTGCAGGTACACCCCCTCCTCTCCATATGACCAGCATCCCTGACGCTCTTGGCAGCCCGATTCTACAGGATCTGATCCAGCCTTCACGATCATAAACATTTAACAAATTTCAATTTTATTTGAAAAAATATATATAGAGACTAGATTGTTTCAAAAAAATTAATGTAAGTATCTAAATGTCTCTTGTATCTATCATATAAAAAGACTCATTGTTCTGGAAATTTTAACAATACCCTTCTGCTTTCTCCAACTGACAAGTGGATAACTTCACATTCTTCCTTTCTTTTAGCCTTGCCACGCATGTAGGTGTCTTAGAAAGTCTTCAAACCATATTTTTACTTTTACCAAAATCTTTACTTTTACTTTCTTCCATCAAACTTTCTTCTTTCAAATCAGTGATGTCTATTCACTCATAACTCACTATTTGTTTATTTAAAACTATTCTCTTCTTTTCTCCCTTTACGTTTGTTTTGTTCTTCCATCCCCACACATTGTTCTACCGCTACAACACTCCCTTCTTCCATTATTTCATCCCTTCAACATTAACGTCTTCCGCCGTTTCGAAAATGGCCAGACCGTTAGAGAAGATCTGTGATCTAAATGACACCAAAGAGCTGTGGAAGGTTGCGGTCAGGGTGCACCATAAATGGTTGGTTCTTTCCAATAACAAGGAACACTTTGAAATGATCTTCATAGACAAAGATGTTAGTTTCCGTGCTTAATAAAAACATAACTTCTGTATGACTTTTATATCTCTTTTGGACATTCTTGACGCTCTCCTTTTACTTCATCTGTATTACGATTGTATTTTTTATGATAGTTTTTTTATTTGTACACATAGTTTTCTGTATGCAATATGGTGTTTGAATCGCGCATTTCTTTACCTTATTTGTCAGGGGATTGATATACATGTTGTTGTACCGGCAGCATATATGGTCGCATTCAAAGACAAGTTAATTGTGGAGCACACTTACACCGTTTCGAACTTTAACGTTTAGGCAAATGATTTAGTCTTTAAACCTTCGAGCCACAAGTATATGGTGAATTTTATAGGAGGGACATCTGTTAATGATGTTAATAAACATGTCATACCGCCCAAGACACTTAACTTTACCAATTTCGCTGATATTATGACCGACAGATTTCAGAAAGATGTACTCATAGGTGATTTATGATGTTTCTTTGGCGTATCCTTTATAGTTTGGTAAATTTAAATTCATCAATATAATAAACAAAGGTTCATTATTTAGTCATTAATTGAATACATTTATTAGGGTTGGTTGTAAAACCAAATTCAGCAAATTTATAATTGCTCTTAATATTTTTTTTTCACAATACACGTGATATTCATATATATAATTACCATGACTTTATATTTGTAATTTAATAACAAAAATTATATTACAATATTTCCGTCTAGGTTTCCACCCAATTATATACTTTCTATTCTCAGTATTTTCCTATTTCATATTTGTTATATTATATATTTTCTTATGCATTTGCTTTCTTACGAACCATCATACTTCTTGCATTATTTTTTAAACATATTATATGTTATTTACGTTTGCGCACAAATTCAACAATTTACTCATACTATCAGCCATTCATTTTTTTTCATCTTCAATATTTTCATTCTTTTTCAAACTAATCAAATCTAACTAACATAATACATTCATGTTCAATATGTTAGCAGCCATTTATATTCAACTTAAACATTTCCAAACATTATATTGGGTGGACAATTTTCTTTCAAAAACATTCATCGCAATTTGAACTCAATTACACTGTTCTTTTAAGAAAACAACGTTCAAACACAGCATTACAGAACATAAACTTAACTGAAGTAGTGTTCCACTTCAAACAAAACATCACTATTCAAAATAAAACTACTACTGCATACCACACAACATTGTCATCATCCTAATCATGTTCTTACTTAAACATCCAAAAAACATAATTAAACCAACTAATATAATATGTATGTCATTCTACCAATGTCTTTTTCCAGCTTAGCAAACTTATCAAACGATATCACTCATCACACTACGTTTAAACATCGACACGTAAAGCTTTTCAGCCGGATAACATATCTTGAATCCAAGAACATCACGTCTTCTGATCTTCTTTTTCTTCGCAAATTCATACCATCCTCTACCTATGAACTTTTCATTCCAAACAACCTTCTCGTTTCTCTTTGCAGTGTGAATTTCTGCTTCATAAGTCTCACCTTTAGTGGCATCAACCAACCAAATGGACTTCTGATTCCATTTCAAACAATTCTTCGTAACATTCCTCGGAATGTGTTGCATCAAACACAAATACTATAAGCTCACACTTATATTTACAAGAAAGCAGGTATTTAACACCTTCAATTTAATAGACATACCAATACACTCTTGCTGCTTATATAACCAAATGTTATTTCCTTATCCCATTTGAATTCCATGTGTCAAACTTCTTCCTCATCAGAACTGTAACAACATCAAAACACATATTCATTTCAAGTTTCACCGTGTTGAGGAGATTCTTATTACATTCAAATGTTTATTACATAACTAACACACATTCCCTTCAACTATTATTCTATTACACACCGTCTATATTTGTTAATATACAGAAATATAATGATCTGACATAATCTTTATTATATCATGTGATGACTACCAGAATTTAAACGTTTTCAAAATTGTTAACACACATACTACAAGGATTAGTTCTTTAACATACAATAAGAACCATATACTAACTTGCATCTATTGTCAATGAAAGTTTATTTTCTTTTACCTGTTACTATCTGATGAGATACTGATATGATGCATTCTCGATGACGACCTGAAATACGGTTCAACTTTCATCAAACATTGAACAACTTTTGCTATCACATATTTAAAAAGTAACGTGCAACACCTTTACGATCCCCTTTTAACTAAAAATCATTTCCTCAAATGTAAAACTTACCCAATAAAGGTTTCACTTCTCCTTAACATTTTATTCTTTGATGGAGACACCTTCGATCCCTTTGATCGGTTACGAGATTCTGGATTGGATTCACTGCACAAAACAATTCCATACATGCAACTTCAGATTTTGATAAGCTATATTCAGTATAATATGTCAACATGCAGATCCTTAGATAAATCACTTCATTATGGTTATTATTTACCTTTTCGATGTCTCTTTGCTCTTCACCAAAGCATTCGTTGTTGTTTCAAGCCTTAATAAATTCAGTTACTTTCTTTTGGCAGATGAAAAACGTTGTAGAACCAAGTAAATGGATTGCGTTATGCTGTCTCATTCATGGGCCAACCATTTATGGGCTACGTTATGGCCTATGTTTACTCTCAAACGTTTGGCCCATTAGGAACAAGTATATGTTCTTTATGTTATGTACCTATTTCACTATGTGTAATCAATTTTATTTCCTTACTCTCATAACTTATATCCAACATTTATATCTAATTCAATTCTTTTTTCATTCCATATCTTCTATTTTATTCCAACAATTATTTTTAATAACAATTTGGTTTTTAGATAATATTTCCATTTCTAAATATGTAACAATTTTTTTACACTTTATTTTATAATTAATTATTATTTTAATAACAAGTACGCATAATACAACAATACCTGTGCAAATGCACGAATATTTCATAGTTTGTAAATAGTATACATGACATAAATGATACATGTGGCATTCTACTCACAACTGAAAAATAAGAAGAAAAAAAGGGTTTGAAAAAAATATTGATGGAAGTAATAATATGAACTAGTTGTAAGATACTAAATAAAATTTTTCTTTTTCTCGAAGATTAATCCTGCCATTTTTATGAGGACTAGAACGTATCGTTACTCTTTAATTAATAGCTTATAATTTCATGTTTAAAAAATTATTGATTGGATATTCAATATTATTTCTAGTTTTTTTTTCATAGCTTATACATTTATGTTAGAAAAATTATTGATTGGATATTCAATATTTTTTTTCTATTTTTTTTTTTCATAAGCAAATTCGAATAACCTATGCTTTATCAATTTTTTTTTTTCATTTCAGTTTACACTTGTAACCTTAATTGAAAAATACAAATATTATTTTTTATATAAACATTTTAAAAAATGATAATTTTCTACTTGTAAATTAGTTTAATAATTAATTTTATGAAACACTATAAATTTAAAGGTTAATATTCAAATTATCTCTATTATTTAGAGGGAGTTTTTTTTATCAGCAATACCCAAAATAGATTAAAACAAAAAGGAAGGAGACATAAAACCTAACCCAATAACAACGAAATAAAGAAAATCAAGATTAGAGATAGACATCCACGACTCAAAAAGAAGAAAAGAGAGACGATGTTGTTTAAAGTAGATTTCAAAAAGGCGTATTACTCGATGGATTGAAAATACTTGGATTATGTAATGGAGAAAATGGGATACAAGAAGAAATGGAGAGGCTGGATTTCAGAATGTATTCGGAGTACTAGGATTCCTGTTCTAGTGAATGGTAGCTCCACTATAGAATTCGGAGTTGGTAGAGGCCTGAGGCAAGACGATCCTTTATCACCTTTTCTATTTCTGATAGCTGCATAAGGGTTTAATATAATGATGCCAAAATGTGCTCAATTGAATAGCTTTGAAGGGTACGAATTTGGGAATGGAAAGGTGAATGTGTCTCACCTCCAATACGCAGATGATACGTTAATAGTGGGAAAGAAATGCTGGAAAAATGTGAGAAGCATCAAGGCAAATTTACAGATGTTCGAAATAATATCCGGATTGAAGGTGAACTTTCACAAAAGTCTATTTGTAGGGATAAATGTTTCACATATCTGGTTGGAGGAAGCGACACAAGTTTTAAATTGTAAAGTCAGATATTTGCCGTTTAAATATCTTGGTATCCCTATTGGAGGTAACCATGGAAGAAAGGAATTTTGGAAACAGATGATAGAGACAGTGTCAAAGAGATTGTCTAAATGGAATAATAGACATTTATCCATGGGTGGACGTATAGTGCTCCTAAAATCGATTCTCTATGTGTTACCTGTTTATTTGCTTTCCTTCTTCAAGGCATCAGTTGGTATTATCACTATTCTTGAATCTATTTTTAAAAAGTTTTTAGGGGGGGGGAGTGGAGAAGGGAAAAGTTAGCTGGATGCAGAGGGAGGAGGGAGGACTAGGTTTAAAAGATTTGTGAGCCTTCAACAATGCATTACTAGGTAAATGGATTTGGAGACTTCATACCGAAAAACATTGTACTTGGGCTAGGGTGTTAGTGAGTAAATATGGTGAAATAATCAGTGGCGGGAACAAAAGGAAGAAGGGTTGTTCGAGCTGGTGGCAGGATTTAGATAAGATAGAAAACGGTGTTGGGAATGGTAAATGGCAGTGGTTTTCCAAGACGTAGTGTGGGAAAATAGGAAACGGAACTACTTATAGGTTTTAGAGCGATCCTTGGATGGAAGGACGGATTATGAAGATTAATTATTGTGAGAAAATTTCCAAAATAATAATTAATTGAATGATTGTATTATTTGAATTAATAATATAAATATTATATTCAGATTTTTCATATTTCAATTGCATGGTCCATAGTAATTATTATTGGACTAAAGTGCCATTTCATTGGTTTCCTTGTATTTAGGAGTAGTTGCAACGTATAAACAAATATTTGCTATTCTTATGCGAAACGTTATTACTTTCTATAAGTTGCAACTGAAATAGTGCCATGCCTTTTCTAAGAGTTGCTTCTGTTTCATAACAGACGTGATTTTCAATATAAATAACAGGTTATGGGCACAGTGGAAGAAACACAAAAAAATTATTTTCTCATTCTAAATCATCTTTCTCTTCTCTAATGCATGAGAGCAAGTAAAAGAAACATTCTTCGGTAAAATACTATCAACAAATACGCTTAGAGAGATTGTGCAATTCTCTTTTAGGATTCCAAAGTATCATGCAGGAAATTCGTCGGTAACTCCTTTTGCATCCAACATATAAAGATTGGTGGGGGCGAATTGTTCCTTAAGCTTAGTGTAAAAATACACGCTTTGGAATTTTGTCGTGCAAATTAATTTCTCTGTTTTCAACTCCATTTATTCTTAGTATTGCAGCAGTCCCAACAACCAAGATATCTAACAATCTTAAGGAACAATTATCTTATTCAATGGCTGCTTCACTAAAAGAGATGACTTCTGACTTTGTGAAATTAGAGAAGTTCGATGGAGGGAATTTTATTCGTTGGCAGAAAAAAATGAAATTCCTACTCACAACATTGAAAGTGGTGCATGTTCTTAACATTCCAAAACCGGAAGAAAAAGAAGATGAAACAATTGCTGAAACTAGAGAAAAACAAAAGTGGGACAATGATGATTATATATGCATGGGACACATCCTCAACGGTATGTGCGATTCGTTGTTCGACATTTATCAGAGCAGCAACTCTGCAAAAGAATTATGGGAGAAATTGGAATCAAGATACATGCAAGAAGACGCTACAAGTAAGAACTTTCTTATTTCTCAATTTAATAATTATAAAATGGTAGACAATAGGCATGTAATGGAACAAATGTATGAAATCGAATGTATTCTCAACAATTACAAACAACATGATATGCATATGGATGAAACAATTATTGTATCTTCCATAATTAATAAACTTCCTCCATCATGGAAAGATTTTAAAAAATCTTTGAAACATAAGAAAGAGGACATATCTCTTGAGCAATTGGGTAATCACCTTCGTTTAGAATAAGAGTATCGTAAACAAGATGATACTAAAAATCAAATTGCTCATGAGAAGGTGCATGTAATGGAAGAAGGAAATTCAAGTAAAACTTCCAAGAAAAGAAAGCGAGATTTTGAAAAATCTTATGAAAATCATAATGTTAATAGCAATAATAACACTAGAAAGAAAAAGAAAGGAAATTGCTATCATTGTGGAAAACCAGGACACTTTAAAAATGAGTGCATGTTCCTGAAAAGAGAAAATAAAAACAAGAATTCAAGTGCAACAACAGACAATCTTGTTGCTGTCATTTCTGAAATCAACATGATAGAAGATGTTGATTCTTGGTGGATAGACTCTGGTGCTACCCGTCATGTGTGCAAAAATAAAAAATTATTCAAAACCATCAATGAAGAAAATGGTAATGTTTTGTACATGGGAAATGCCTCTACTGTTCAAGTCAAAGGAAAAGGATCAGTGGAGATTGAATTCACTTCTAGAAAAACACTCACTCTTCAAGATGTTCTTTATGTTCCGGAAGTTAGGAAGAACTTGATTTCTGTACCGTTACTTAATAAGTATGGTTTTAAATCTGTATTTGAGGGAGATAAATTTATTCTCTCCAAAGGGGGTATGTTTGTAGGGAAGGGTTATCTTTGTGAGAATATGTTCATGTGTAATACTATTAATAACAATAATAATAATAATGTGATTTCTGCTTATATTGTCGAATCTTGTGATTTATGGCATATGCAACTAGGACATGTTAATTTTAGAAAATTAAATGATATGATGAAATCAAATTTAATTCCAACTATTGACAAAAATTCAAATTCATGTACTACTTGCATGTTAACTAAAATAACTAGACAACCTTTTAAAACAGTTGAAAGAAGTTCTAAAGTGTTAGATTTAATTCATTCTGATGTATGTGATTTACATGGTTGGCCCACAATTGGTGGTAAAAAGTATTTTGTCACTTTCATTGATGATTGCACTAGATTTTGTTATGTTTATTTAATGCACTCTAAGGATGAAGTCTTAGAAAAATTTAAAATTTTTAAAGCACAAGTAGAACTTCAACATGAAACATTCATTAAATGTTTTAGGAGTGATAGAGGGGGAGAGTTCTATCATCCTAATTATTTTGAGTCCACTGGTATTATACATCAAATAACTGGACCATATTCCCCACAACAAAATGGAATAGCAGAAAGGAAAAATAGGGTGTTGGAAGAAATGGTAAATGTCATGTTATCTTATTCTGGTTTATCTAAAGGATATTGGGGTGAAGCCATGCTAACTGCATGTTATATATTGAATAGAGTTCCTAATAAAAGGAACAAGATAACCCCATATGAACTCTGGAAGAAAAGAAAACCCAATCTTAACTATTTAAAAGTTTGGGGTTGTAGAGCAATTCTAAAGGTGCCTGAACCAAAAAGAAAGAAATTGGGAGAAAGAGGAATTGAATGTGTTTTTCTGGGCTATGCTGAAAATAGTAAAGCTTATAGATTCATGGTTATTGAATCTAATGACTCATATCCTATTAATACCGTGATTGAGTCAAGAGATGCAATTTTTCAAGAGTGTAGATTTACCTCAATTCAATATCCCAAAGACAATGTTCATCATGATGTTCAAAGTCTAGAAAGTAATGTATCTAATAATGATATGTTGGAATGTTCAGAACCTCAAAGAAGTAAAAGAATCCGAAAAGTGAAAAACTATGGATCAGACTTCTTTATGTTCCTTGTAGAAGGAAATAATGATTGCATAAAT
The DNA here is from genome assembly GCA_022829125.1 of Lathyrus tuberosus. Classification (NCBI taxonomy): domain Eukaryota; kingdom Viridiplantae; phylum Streptophyta; class Magnoliopsida; order Fabales; family Fabaceae; genus Lathyrus; species Lathyrus tuberosus. The sequence goes on along the minus strand of JALAZF010001222.1, from coordinate 11,844 downwards.
CGTTATGGACCAATTTGCTATAACCTAGAGAATGACCCAGAAACATTTGAAGAGGCAATAAAATCTCAAGATTCATCCTTTTGGAAAGAAGCCGTCCAAGAGGAAATGGACTCAATTATGGGTAATAAAACCTGGAAACTAGTAGATCTCCCCCCAGGATCAAAACCAATAGGGTGTAAATGGATCTTTAAAAGGAAGATGAAAGTTGATGGTACCATTGAAAAATTCAAAGCTAGACTTGTCGCTAAAGGATTTACACAAAAAGAAGGAATTGATTATTTTGATACTTATGCACCTGTTGCAAGAATTGCATCAATTAGAGTGCTTTTGGCACTCGCTTCCATCTATAAATTTGTCATTCATCAAATGGATGTTAAAACTGCTTTCCTAAATAGAGAATTGGATGAAGAGGTGTATATGAAACAACCTGAAGGGTTCGTTATCAAAGGCCAAGAACATAAAGTGTGTAAATTAACTAAGTCTTTATATGGGTTAAAACAAGCGCCCAAACAATGGCATCAAAAATTTGATCAAGTTATGTTGGCCAATGGATACAAAATAAATGAATCTGACAAATGTATTTATAGTAAATTTAACAATGAAAAAGGGGTTATGATTTGTTTATATGTGGATGATATGTTAATCTTTGGTACTGAATTAAAAGAGGTAGAAAAGACTAAAGCTTTCTTATCCAAAAATTTTGATATGAAAGACTTAGGTGAAGCAGATGTGATTTTAGGGATTAAAATCATAAGAGATGGTGAACATATTGGTTTATCCCAATCTCACTATATCGAAAAAGTGCTTAAGAAATTTGATCATTTCAATTGCAAATCTGTTTCTACCCCGATTGATCAAAATGTTAATTTGCAACCACATAAAGGGTGTCCAGTGGCACAACTTGAATACTCAAAGGTAATCGGATGCTTGATGTACGCTATGACTTGTACCAGACCTGATTTAGCATATGTGGTTGGTAGGTTAAGTCGATATACAAGTAATCCAAGTAGAGACCATTGGCATGCTATTAATAGAGTATTAAAATACTTAAAAGGGACGATTAACTATAGTTTAACATATAGTGGATATCCTTCGGTTTTGGAAGGATATACAGATGCCAGTTGGGTAACATATGTAGAAGATCATGCCTCCACTAGTGGATGGATCTTCAATCTCGGTGGAGGTGCAGTTTCTTGGGGTTCAAAGAAACAGACTTGCATTGCCGACTCCACCATGGCTGCAGAATTTATTGCTCTGGCTGCAGGTAGTAAAGAGGCGGAATGGTTAAGAAACTTGTTGTATGAGATACCTATTTGGCCAAAGCCAATAGCACCTGTATCCATACATTGTGATAGTCAATCCACACTATCTAAAGCATATAGCCAAGTATATAATGGAAAATCTAGACATATTGGTATAAGACATAGCTATGTGAAAGATTTAATTTTAAATGGAGTAATCTCCATAGTGTACGTAAGAACTAAAAATAATATTGCAGATCCTTTGACGAAAGGTCTGACAAAAGACATGGTGTTGAAGACATCATTGGGGATGGGTCTCAAGCCCATATCTAATTGATCACCAATAGTGGAAACTCAACTCACACTTGATTAAAATCAAGTCTTGAGTTCAATGGTGAAAGTACACTATTAGAGTGATTGCAAGTACTTAATTATAAATACATCCCAAAGGAAAAAGTACTTGGGGACCATAAGTAAAAGATGGAAGGCTGAGATTATTCTCTTAATAGATATATAGCATATATTTGCTGAAATGGTTATTATGGGAGCATTTCCGATATAGTCTACCTATATGAGAATGAAGTGGGCCGCTTCATAGAGTTCAAGGGCTTGACTCTTAAATTCTCATGAAAAGGATACATGACATAGGGCCTTATCAAATGTGTCATATTTACAATTCTATTGATAGTATCGAGATTTCATGTGTAAGTTTTGCACACTTGTTCTAATGAATGGTTGGTTCAAAGCTTGTCTACCAATGTCTATTCGGGATGAGTGAAACCCATAGCTTACTAAGTATTGGTTCAAATCGTAAGATACCAATATCTGAAACCATGATTTTTCCAGAATTATGAGATTTAGTTATTTTGAAAATGGTGGGGGATTGTGAGAAAATTTCCAAAATAATAATTAATTGAATGATTGTATTATTTGAATTAATAATATAAATATTATATTCATATTTTTCATATTTCAATTGCATGGTCCATAGTAATTATTATTGGACTAAAGTGCCATTTCATTGGTTTCCTTGTATTTAGGAGTAGTTGCAATGTATAAACAAATATTTGCTATTCTTATGCGAAACGTTATTACTTTCTATAAGTTGCAACTGAAATAGTGCCATGCCTTTTCTAAGAGTTGCTTCTGTTTCATAACAGACGTGATTTTCAATATAAATAACAGGTTATGGGCACAGTGGAAGAAACACAAAAAAAAATATTTTCTCATTCTAAATCATCTTTCTCTTCTCTAATGCATGAGAGCAAGTAAAAGAAATATTCTTCTGTAAAATACTATCAACATATACGCTTAGAGAGATTGTGCAATTCTCTTTAAGGATTCCAAAGTATCCTGCAGGAAATTCGTCGGTAACTCCTTTTGCATTCAACATATAAAGATTGGTGGGGGCGAATTGTTCCTTAAGCTTAGTGTAAAAATACACGCTTTGGAATTTTGTCGTGTAAATTAATTTCTCTGTTTTCAACTCCATTTATTCTTAGTATTACAGTAGTCCCAACAACCAAGATATCTAACAATTATCCGGAGATGTTCAGACTGGCTATGAACAAAGAGATAACGGTTAGTGAAGTCTTACAGCGAAATTCAGCTGAGGTGGAATTTAATATTTCGTGGGAACGAAGACTCAACGAAGAGGAAAGGAAATTAAAGGAAAAGCTCAAAGGATAAAATGCAGTGAGGATATAGAAGATAAATGGCTTTGGTGTGACAAAGAATATTCGTTAAAAGAAGCATACAAGCAAATATCGAAAGATAGTGCGATAAAAGAAAGACGAAGGTTGGCAGAGGCTTGGAATAAGAGTATTCTGCTTAAGGTTTCAACTCTAGCCTGGAGATTGTGGCAAAACAAAATTCTAACCAAGGATAACCTAGCCAAAAGAGGTATATTGAATGATGTGCAAAGATTAAGTGCATTTGATTGTGGAACTGACGAGACTGTCTCGCATTTATTTTTTGAGTGCCCAAAATCAAGTGAAATTTGGGGTGCGATTCTTAAATGGTTGAATGTGTCAACGGGGCTACATAACTCTGGGCTGGAAAACTTCAAACAATTTAGTCATTTAATAGATTGTGTTAAAGGGAAAGCGGATTTGATCAAAGTGGTATGGTTCGCGTGTATTTGGACTGTGTGGAAATACCGAAATGATATGATTTTCAAGAATAAGGATTCGAATACCGGGAGGATAATTGATAGTATTAAATCGTTGTCTTGGTATTGGTTTAAGAGTAGAAGGCCCGAGTTTAGTTATCCTCTGGAACTTTGGGTGCTAAATCTAAGAGAGTGCATGCTCTAATTGAGAGTTGTGGACTGAGTCAGTATCAGTTTTGTGGGGAGTTTGTTGATTAGAAGGGTTCACTGGCGGTGTGGATGGCAGTCAGGATGTGGCTCTAGGGAGATGGAGTTTCATTTGGTTTTTTACTGCAGCTAAATTTGCTGGTTTTATGCTCGGTTACTTCCGGATCGTATTGGTGCCTTTGCAGCGGTTTGTTTTGCGAATTGTGGTCTGAGTCAGTATTAATTTTGTGGGGAGTTTGTTGATAAGCAGGGTTCACAGGTGGTGTGGTTGGCAATCAGGATGTGTCTCTAGGGAGATGGAGTTTCATTTGGTTTTCTACTGCAGCTAAATTGGTTGGTTAAGTGTTATGTTATTTCCTTTGTAGCGGTTTGAGCATCACATCTTTAGAGTATGTTTTTCGGCTGGCATTTAGGGGAGCATAGGAGTTAGTTGTGGCGCTGCCAGTCTATGGGTTTGGCTTGGCTGCTGCTGTCTGGGGTGTAGGTTATTGGTCGTTCAGGTAGGAGCATTGCCTGGTGCGAAGAATGGTGTATGGCGAGTTATGTTTGCTTGTGGTGGTGCTGTTTTTTTCCATCTCAGTCGTGTTTAGGTATTTGTTAGAGGTGTTCAACTTGCCTAATTGTATTGCTCCCTGCTTCTTTTCTGGTCCGGTGCTTTGTTGTGATGAGTTTACGTGGAGAGTGAAGTACAAGTTGAAGAATAGGGATGGAAAGAGTGGACAGTTGGTGTTTGAAGGTAGTTTTGGGTTTGAAGAGTGGAGAAGTTGGTGTTGTTGGTAGCAAAGAAATATGTAGTGGTCGAGGTGAGTTTTTTGAGGTGATGTCGATAAGATGGAATTGATGCTGAATGAAAAGAGGTGGTGTTTTTGGAGTGAGTTTTATGTATTGGATAGGTGTTTTGTTAAAAGCATGTGAAGAAGGGAATGTAGTTTCGGTTTGTAAGCTTAAGCGTAGAAGTTGGATGTTTTGTATTAGTTATCCCTAGTGTGAATTGTTGTTGTGACTTCTGCAGTGAAGGAGTATGAGTTATCCCTAGTGTGAATTGTTGCTGCCAGGTTTGGGAGTTGGCGGTTTATTTTGTGCTAGTTTTGTAATTTTGTCTGTCGGGTGGTTTTTGGAGCTGCTACTGGTTTTCGTGCCTAAGTAGAGGGAGTTTCAGTAGGGAGTTATTTTTTCGGGCTCTGCAGTGGTTTTGGTGCTTTGTATCAGTCATGTTTTAGCGTTTTCTAATTTCAGATGTGGAGTTTGTTAGGTTAGGAGTCTTTTTGTTTTGCTTTGGCAGCTGCCTTTTGGTTTTGGTTTGTATTGAATTTTGGTGTATTTTTAGACATTTCTTATGCCTGGCTTTTAATATAATGCTTTCTTTTGCTTTTCAAAAAAAAAAAATACAATTGACTGAAACAGATTTTCAGATGATGGAAAAAGCGAACTCAAACTCAAAATTAGAGCTAGAATCCACAAGCCATCGCCAGTTCAAACAACCAAAATCCTTCCACGTAATGGACACAGATTAAACTCTTAAACCTACAAATCTCTACAAACCTGAAACCAAACAAAGAGTCAAAGGTAAGAAATGTAACACACCACATCGAAGACGATGAGGCTGAGATGTAAAAAATAACAGACATAGGAAAAATCTCAAAACTGCAACAAATTGAAGCTCCCAAACCTCAACAAAACAAAGCTAAAATCACTGTCGTGGAGGGAGGGACGACGTCGAATCACCGCCCGAAACAAAATCCATCGGAGCTATATTGAAAAACCAATAGTTGTACGACCATTGAAAAACAGAAGCAGATCCACAAATCTAGATCGCCACAGAAAAGCCACTGACATGTTTGTATTGGAATAATATAAGCAAGTGTGAGTAAGTAGGGAAATAGTCTCACATTGGATAGGAATGTGGTGACTTGTGGATTTATAAGTGAAAGAATTCATACACCTATCACCTTAAAGTTTTGGGTGAATATGTGGTGTCTCTCTCACAAAGGCTTTCCTCTAGAAAGAAAGTCGCACAGTGTTCAATGCTCCCTAGTAAACTATTGAATAGGAATGTGGTGACTTGAGCATTTATAAGTGAGAGAATTCACTCACTTATCACCTTAAGGTTTTAGGTGGACAAGCGGTGTATCTCTCACAAAAGGTGTTTAATCCTATACTATGTATCATCTTAAAAAGAACCATCAATTATGATCAACCATCGTCTACAAAGCGTTCATCACCAACCAATAAACATTCAACTACCCAAAAGAGGTTGAAGGATGGTGAAACCGCTTGGAACAAGCTCACCACCAGTGTTATGTGTGATGCTACATAAAGGAGGAGTGTGGTCTGAAATTAAAGGTGGTTGAAAAGAAAGAACAAAGCGTTTTTAGTTTTGGGTCCTCTCCTCCTTAAATGATTTGGAGGGAGTTTGAAAATAACTCTAAAATACACATATTTCTTTTTATAACAAAGATATTTGTTTTTTTAACACTCATATAAGAGTCCGTTTGTTTTAATTTTTTTTTTAATAATTGTTTATAAAAAAAAATTCATAAAAGTTTTAAATAAAAATTTGATTTTAATAATTATTTTTAAAATATTATTTTATATATTTTATTATTTTATCTAAAATTTTTTGGATGTCAAAATTTCAAAAAAAACACTTAATTTTGAAGGTATTTTAAATAATTTTTTATAAAAATCACTTTTGAGATACAAATTTTTTAAAAATTGTGATTTTGACTTTTTGTTATCTTCAATAATGTATATTTATGTTATATAGTATATTAAAATTCAGCTTTTAATTTACGTAAAATCTATTTTAAAGAAAAATAAAAAAAAATAAAAATTTTTTAAATTAAAACAAACTAACTCTAGTGGTCACTAATTTTGATAACATATGACACTAAAATGCTAAAAAAAAATTAATATTTAAATTAGAGTCATATGACATTCATCAGTAGTTATAAAGGTTTAGAGTTTTTTTGATGTTATTAAAATTCATTAAATTATTATTTAGGATATTGTATTTTAATAAAATGAATTGCCACGTGCTAAGTGTATTATAATAGTTTCCTTGGATGTCACATGGCAATGACAAGTGCATTATAATAATCTAATTAAATAAAAAAGAAAATAAAGATCCAACATGTCTGTCCCTTTTTCACTCATCCTAAATAACAAAAGTGAATTGGATATTAACCATAAACTAAATTATTTATTTAATCTACTATCGGCATAGCATATTAGCATGTCTGATAAATTAAAGTTTAACAAAAATATTTCAACAAACTACCAATATTTACTTAATATTATTAGATTGAACGAAATCCCTCGTATTCAAATCCGAAATTTCAAAGTTATATATTTGAGTTTTTAATGATTATCGATTCGTCTACAAACCAGAAAAAAAAACTCAACAAACCAATCATAAAAGAAAGAGAAAAAAACTGCATAGATTCATTATCATAGACTCTGAAACAGGTGTCTAATAACATAACTTTGAAGTTATGTGTAGATGTGTGAAATACATAATATTTTCCAGAACATGAATTCATGCCATATTACAGAACTTAAAAAGAAAAGGAATGACCTTAGATACATTATTGTAAAAATCAAGCGTGTCCACGAGATCATGAGGGGGTTGAAAAATTGTAACTCGAGGATTGTAGTACAGATTGTAATATCTTGCAACACCTGATCTCATGTGCTTCGCCGCATAGAGGAGCTTCAAAGATCACAGGATTGTGTGATGTTACTAAGAGACTTACGATACTGCTAATATCGCCATCTCCATGGAAAACATAGTACTAAAGTTAAATTAATTATGACTAATTAATAATCATAAGAGAATAAACTTTAGAATCCTAACTAAAATAGGTCAGACCTTACTAATCTTTTGGCGAAACTCCAAATCATCAGAATCTCCTTCCTCTAAGATATGTTTTGGTATCAGAAATCTAAAGTTTCTTGGCACATAGAAATCTTCCAATAGGGAAAGCCAGAGGAACCATTTTATCTCTAACCAACACAGAAGGGTTGCTAATTCACAAGTAGCAAAGTCTCAATGCAAATTTAAATACGAAAAGAACTACTTAACCGATAAAGGCTCAAGATAGATAGTGTTTTCCTGCTTTAATGCAGGAGACAGATTCAAATTTGTTATTATTGATATATTAGTTAATTTTATTTTAATTTTCACAGGAGGTCAGGAGCCATAAGGTGTTGAAAAACATTTAACTCAAGGCACTTGACATATATTCATCAGCATTCAGTTCAAAGGCACTATAAAACTCCTTGATTTGCAGACAAATTTAATGGAAGAGCCTAATCCACAAACAGACCTTTATAAACGGAAGTGAATGCAAACAACAATAGTCGTTAGTTATTACATTTGGTGGTAATATAATTATATATTTCATAGCGTATAAATTTCAAAATTTTCAACATGTCTTTGTTTTTTCATCTTATATAAAGAAGTGATGATTATCATCAAATACATATTTATATGCAGATTTGCAAATAGCCCATTTTGCCAGATTACATGACTTGTATAGACTTATTGCATCATTTCAATGCTCAATAAATCGCATAAAACACCACCATGTACAAGAATGCTAACTTTCAAAGCTCTTACCTTCTACCTTCTGAGCAGTCCACCTTCTTTTGTATATGTAACTATCAACAAAATAAATAAATCAGTGATTACATAGCTGTCATGAAAATAACCAATTATATAATGAGAAATTATCTTACCTAGAATTACTCTTATAGTAGACCTCTAGCAATCATTTCACGAAGAAGTTTCTCCGCCTTCTCATTCTCATCTTTATTAAAGAGAGCTCGGATGATAGTTTCATACGTTACAGCATCAGGAATGATACCATTGTCCTCCATTTTTGACAACAAGGCCTCTGATTCATCAAACAAACCCGCTTTACAAAATCCATTGATCATAATATTGTATGTTTGGATATTTAGACTATAACCCTTAGTCAAAAGATCCTTAAAAATATTATGTGCATTTTTAAGTTGTCCCCCTTTGCATAATCCGTCGATAAGTGTATTGTACATGCACATATCTAGTATAATGCCATGGTCTTTGATTTTTTTGACTAATGCAATAGCCTTGTCAACAAGATGGTTTTTGAATAAAGCGTTTATTAAAGAATTGTAAGTGAATATATTAGCTGGCTGACCATTATCATGCATCTCATCCACAAGCTTCCAAGCATGTGAGATTCTCCCTGATTTGCACAAACCATCAATGAGAGAATTGTAAGTCACTGTATTAGGAGCAATTCCATTACAACACATTTCATTAAAGAGACTCAAGGCTTCATTGACCATTTTCATCTTACAGAATCCATTAATCATGATAGTATAGCTCCGAGTATTAGGTGTCACTCCCATTCGAGAAATAGTTCTCAACACATATTCGGCCTTATTCACTTCATTAACTAGACAATACCCATCCATTAATGAACTGTAAGAAACAACATCAGGTATTATACCTTCTTTCATCATCACGACTAATATATTCTTAGCTTCTTTCACATTTCCCTCCTTACAAAGAGCATCGACCAATATATTAAAAGTGTAAACATCCGGGTAGATGTTTTTCAACACCATTTCATTTAGAAGATTAGACGCTTGTTTCAATTGACCATCAATACAAAATCCATAGATTAGAGAAGTGAAAGTTACAACGTCAGGAGAAACTCTCTTTGTAATCATTTCAGAATATAAGTCATAGGCATCGTTAACACATTTATTTTTGCATAAACTATCTATAATCGTGTTATACATTACCTCATTAAGCCTGACCAATTTCCCTTCAATCTTTCTCAACATTCGCATGGCGGCCCTTGTTTCTCCCATTTTACACAACCCATTAATCAAAGAGGCATAACCAACTTGATCAAAGTGAAATCCACGCGCAACCACATAATCATGAAAGTGCAAAGCTTCAGTGACCTTACCGTTAAGGCACATACCATTGACAAGTGTATTCAAGGTTATGGTATTGGGTTCATAACCGAATTTAAGAATCTTTCCCAACATAGAAAATGCAAAATTCATTTGACCAAGATGGGAGTAACAATTGATCAAGATGGTTAAAGTAACAATATCGGGGGTAATTCCATCGAATTCTAATCGGTTTGAAAGGGAAATAACAGTGGTGTAATGGTTCTTAGTCTTGGCAAGAAACCCTAAAATTTTGTTAAATTGAAAGATGGATGGGGTAGGATGCACGTGGAGCAAGCTATGGAATGATGAAACGGCGTCATGAATTATATGGTTGGGAGTGAATTGATGGAGAGAGTGGGAAAAAGGGGTTAAGGGTTTAGAGAGAAAGTGAAATGAAATAGGAAAATTGGAGAGAGAAATTAAACTTAACCTTGTGAACGACATAGGAGAACGTTTTTGAGTTCAAAGATTTGCAGTGGTATCCTGGTACGTTGTTCACAACTGCTTCGCAGAAGGTTACCGTTTTAAACAGTTGTGGGAAATTAATGTTTTATTGTACCCATTTGTTGGAGCGTGATCTGGGAAAGGAGAATGGGTTGCTGCTGATTTGAAACATGATGAATTGTAGTTGGATTTGTATTTAGTCACCAATTGCCAAGTCACTGAGGTCAAACAAATTATGGTGGACAATCAATCGGGTTCGGTCGGTTTCGGACCCAAAACTTAAATCTGATGTAAACTATGGTTTTAGTTTTATGGCTCATTTTTTACCGATTAAATTTCGATTTTCGTCAGATTCGATTAAATCGATTTGTCGGTTAAGTCGGATCGATTTAGTTGGTTTAATATTTATTAGAATAATCCTATAAAAATAATGACTATTTTTTAAATTTATTATAAAAAATATCAAATTTTTAGAATCAAACAATTTTTTTATTTTTAAAAGAAAAATTATTATTATGAGATAATATTTTTAATATTATTTGACATTAATTTTGATCATTATCATACTTTAAACCATAGACTAAATAATACTCAAAATCTTATATTGCATATCTTATATTTTTGAGAGTACACAATACCATCATTAAATTATAAAAATTATAATATCCTCAAACATTATAAATCTCATTTTTATAGTGAGTCAGTCATATAGTAATAAAAATAAATAAAATATATATTAATTAAGTTCGGTCAGTTTCGGTTTTCATTGGGTCAAAAATAAGCATCTGAGCCCGACCGAAGCAACTCTATATTATCCAAATTAAGCAACTGAATCAACCCGACACTCGACCCGACCCGACCGACCCATTTGCACAAAAAAGACAATTGGTCGGTCGGTTTCAATCAGTTGGTTCAAATTTGTCCACCCCTAAAACATATGTAACTTTTAAATAGTGAATGAAATTGTATCAGATCCAAAACTTTCACTATAAAAAAAACCTTCAATCACTTATCTATTAATATTAATATCTTTATAGTTTTTTCTTCCTCATTCTTTTCTCTATGATCTTGAGTTATTAGAGTACTTGTTTTCTCCCCTTTCTTACTCGTGAAATTTTTTAGTATTTCTTGATTTCTCTTTAGAGAATTTGTTGCTTTTCGAGAAATTTCTCTTGTTCAAGAATTTATTTTGGGTGGTCAAGCAACCATTATTTGAGGGTGTATTATAGAAGGAGGCCAATAGTGCAGTATGAGACCATACAACTTGATCGAATTATTTTATCTCGGGAACTTTGCAGTTGATGGTTTATTTGCATAATTTTGTGATATGTTGTGAAATGTTTTAAAGAGAGAGAACTAATATTCTATACACTCATTTTGTATCATCCCTTTAAAGTGTTGAAGGTTGAGGTGGTAATTGCAAGTGCTGTCATGTAGTTCAGTAGCAAAAAATTGAAATTTTTGAAGGCATAACCGGTTACCACTGTACGTGAATTAATTATGGAATTAATTTGCTTCACGTGTAACCGGTTACCCACTTTGGCATAACCGGTTACAGACTCATATTTTTTTCCTGATATTTTTACTTGATCAAAATGTATTTCAATCATTGTGTAACCTCTATATAAGTGTGTTAGGTGCAGTCTTACATAAGCTAATGAAATATTGTATTCTCACACACACACACACACACACACACACACACACACACACTCTCTCTCTCTCTTCTCAATTCTCCTTTTTCACTCTCCACTTCCAAATTTTATCAACTTAGTTTCACCAATCTTGTGGTTTCTTGTTCCAACATATTTGGCATCAAGAGCCCGGTTTTGATCCACATATACCTTGTGTTCAACATGAATTCTATCTCCAATGAAAGAATCTGTA
>JALAZF010001221.1:0-50875 GCA_022829125.1 Lathyrus tuberosus | reverse complement strand
TCACCCGTAGATTCTGAACTACGATTGCTCTGACTTCCTATTTATGATACGTAGGCATTGGATTGCGAGATCCTAGCGAGCTACCTTTTTCTTTTTTCCCCTTTTCTTTTTACTTTGCCCATCCTTACCTTAGCAAACAATTTTAGCCAAAACACAAATATTTCAAGAGGTTCCTATAGAGTACTACAGATACTTAGGGTTCTAGTACGTTCCCTTAATATAACCAACCTCCGTACCTTTGATCTCTCTTTGCTTAGCTTTAGGCCTTGCTTTTTGCTTTTCATTTTTACATAGGGTTTTTTGTTCGATCTTTTCTCCCTTCCCTTGGATAAAATAAAAGTTCGGTGGTGATATCATTATTTTGCGAGCCAAGATGATCCAATAGCTTTGGTATCCGATTCTCACCGCGACACTATAGAGATGGGAAAAAAATTCCCTTAATTAAAATTGAGAAAAACAAGTTTTTGGGCCTAAGCCTATTTCACTATAGTTTCAGCTGTACCCAATTCATAAGTGGACACTTAGTCGTGTTAGAATAGTCTATATAAACACTAAATGAAAGTCTAAACAAAAATGATGTGAGACTTTTGCTTGAGGTAACCCCAAAAACCTGTTGTTTGTTCAAACTCCTCTTCAAAATACCTGCTTGGCAGCCTGGTGAAACTTTTTGTTTTAAAATTTATTCTTAGAAATTATCAGTAAAGCACCTGGTATTGTTTTAATTGGTAGCTAACCTCCTCTATATCGAATTTTGCGTTCCCGTTGTATTATCATTTTGCATACCTGCTATAAGGTACTTATATCATAGTCTGCACTCAAACTAATTACGTTCTCAGGTGCGTTACAAGGAGGGTAATGGTTCGCACTTAAACCATGACATAATTCTTTATGTAGTCCAAGAAGAACATGTTCCTCCAACCCCAAAAGCAATGACACAGATTTGATAAGTTGCTCCCCGACTTGTCTAATTTCACTTGAATATGCCTATATTGTATCCCTATTAAATATAACAAGAGATATTTAGTTAACAATCCTTTGAGATAAACATAACCACCAGGGGGCATTGCATACTTAGTATTTTTCTCTATTGGAGATTAGAAAAACTCAGTTGTTGTATCATTTATTCTCTACAACAGATCTATCTATAAGCCATGATTCAATATCTGAAAAAGTAATTGCATTGTGTTGTGGCGCGAAAAATTCTCGAAGCGTTTGCGTGCTCGAAATAAACAGAGTCATCACCGAGGTTTTATTTTTAAAGGAAAACGCCGATAAAACCCTTGAAGAACAAAAAATTGGTCGTCACAACCAATTTCGAGTTCGAGAGTCAGTTATGTGAGAGAAAGGTATTAGCACCCCTCACATCTGTTGTACTTAGGGGTGTTCATGGTTTATGATCTGCATTGAACCGAACCACATTTATGGTTTGGTTCAGTTTACGATAACCATTTCAATAAAAATTCAATTAACTGTTAAAATGGTTACAATTCAATTAAAAATTAGTTTAGAACTAATTTATATTTATAACCAGTTTACAATTTTAAACTAATTATATATTTTTGAATTCTTTTAAAACCAAATTTTTGTAACTTCATAAAAATTTAAATTTATTATATTAAAAAAATATTTTTCAAAATATTTATTTTCATTAACCAAATTTTTTAACTTCATAAAAATTTAAATTTTTTATATTAAAAAAAATATTTTTCAAAATATTTATTTTCATTTTTTTTATTTTCATATTTTGTATTTTCTAAAAAAAATGCTTTCTCGTTTTTCCGAAAAAAAATTTGATTTTTTCATATTTTGAAAAAAAAACTCGTTTTTCACATTTCCAAAAAAACCGATTTTTTGTATTTTCGAAAAAATATTGAATTTTCGTGTTTCTAAAAAACCCGATTTTCCGTATTTTTGTAAAAAAATCATTTTTTTTTGTATTTCCAAAGAAACTCGAATTTCTGTATTGCTGGAAAAACTCGACTTTTTCATATTTCTGAAAAAAACCTCGACTTTTTATATTTTCAGAAAAACTCGACTTTTTCATATTTATGAAAAAACTTGACTTTTTCATATTTCCGAAAAGTTCGATTCTTTCATATTTCCGAAAAATCACGACTTTTTCATATTTCCGAAAAAACTCGACTTTTTCGTATTTTAGAAAAAATCTCGACTTTTTTATATTTCCGTAAAAACTCGACTTTTTCATATTTCCAAAAAATCTCGACTTTTTCATATTTCAGGAAAAACTCGACTTTTTCATATTTCTGAAAAACTCGACTTTTTCATATTTCCGAAAAAAGTCTACTTTTTCATATTTTCGAAAAAACTCGACTTTTTCCCATTTTTGAAAAAACTCGACTTTTTCATATTTCTGAAAAACTCGACTTTTTCATATTTTCGAAAAAACTCTACTTTTTCAAATTTTCGAAAAAACTCGATTTTTTCATATTTAATACAGTTCAATTCAAGTAAAAAATATATTTGTAATAGGAAAAAAGCAAACTTTAATTTCAGAAAATATAATTGATTTTTCTATATAAAGTCATTCACGCGGCAAGACATGTAGTCTACTCATTCTCATACATATGTTAATTCTTATTCATTCACTGATTTAGATGTTGGGTGTTAACATTAGGACTGTTCAAAAAACCATTGAACTGAACCGAACCGCCGAACCAAACTGAACTGGAGTTAAAATAACCGAACCATTACTAATGGTTAGTGAACCGAACTTATATTTTATTAATGGTTCTAGAACCGAACCATTAAACAATTAACCAATTTCAAATTGATCCGAACCGAACCGTTGTTATTATAGTTTCTAAATTGTAATTTCTAATAACTTTGTTTTATTTTGAGTGTTTTTCTCTTCATGCTCACAACTTATTTGAGTTCAGTTCTTGCTAAATTTCTAAATCTTGATATTCAATGAGAATATTGAAATTGCTGTAAGATTTATGCTGGAATTTCTGCACCCGGTCAGATTTGTTGGGTTTAGACTGATACTATTGATTCAGTTTAGAGCCTTTAGCATCATATTCTATGAAGGATATATGGTTTGATTCCATAGTTGAGATCATTGAGAAATCAATGTACAAAATGATATGTTGTGGTATTTCAAAAGTTTTACCGATGATTGTTTTCTATTATCCTGTAATAAATAGTAAGTTGAGGATGTTGTTGCATCTATTTTGAAATTTGAGTGTATGCTTCTTGTTGAATTGGTGTTAAGGGATGAGGTTTAATTGGTGAAATTTGCCTAGTTCTTTTTGTGGAGCTTTGTTTCTAGTGATTTATTTCATGACCATCCAATTTTCTTCATCAACAGCCTTATGTTGAATGACTGATGTTTGTCATTCTTATATTGGCGACTGATCATATTACTGTTTTATCCACATTTCAGGAGTTGGACATATATGTCAATCTAAATGCATCATGAGAAACTAGAATTTCTTCATAATGATTGTAAGATTATTAGAAACTAGAATCTTTACATCTTTGTATAATGGGATTTTAGTTCTAATTTTTCTATTGTTTTTTTTTATTAAATAAATGGCGGAGAATGTAGAATATACGGTTTGGTTCTTTAACAAATAGTTTGGTTTGGAAAAAATTATATTCTAATAGTTTGGTACAGTTCGGAGTTCCGAACCGTTATGCCAAACCAAAAATTTTGGTTTAGTTCGGTTCTGAAAAAAATGAAAACAGTTTGGTTCGGTTCGGATGACCTTATATAATAGTTCGGTTCGGTTTGGTTCAATTTTCTCACAGAACTATACCATGAATAACCCTAGTTAACATTACATATCCACATCTAATCCATCGTATGAAAGTTTGTTCCACTCACACGGAGCATTATAATACTCCATTATTTTTTATTCTAAAATAGAACAATATTCATTTTGAGTTGATGTTTTTAAAATATCATGTTGTATATGGACGTGTCAAAAACTAAATTTAACACAGTATTAATATTGTTAGAACTTATACTTAAAAATACAGTAACTCAACAAGTATTTTAAATTTTAATTTATGCCAAACAATAAATTAATATTTAATGATACTGCTAAGTACTAACATATTCATGGGGTTCTGTTCTCTGATTTTTATCGTTCCGTGAGATGAGGTGCTTCCTTAGCTTTTGACCTTCATTAATACTCATTATTACAAATTAAAGTTTGTTTTTCCCTATTGTTTGATCTGTATACATTGGAAGTTTCAGGAAAAACATTATTTTTAGGAAATAAAAAATATATTTTTTAGATTTTTTTTTTATAATTTTTATAATTTTAATAAATTTTTTCTACTTTCCGTTAATTTTTTATTTCTTTTATTAAAAATTAATTAATTTATATAATTAAATCAATTTATTAAAAAAAATTGGTTCTGAACCGGTTTTACACTGAATTTGAATTATTTTAATTAAATGGTTCAGTTTATTAATCATTTAAATTGTTCAGTTTTTTCCAGTGCAATGCAATTCAATTCAAGTATACAATTCAGTTAACCATATTTTTGAACATCCCTGATTGTACTCAGCAAGAACCTTTTAGTTAGTTTCAAAAAAATGTTAACTTAAAATGTTTTTTCTTCTTATTATTACTGAAATTATTTACAGAAATAAATAAAAGGAATAAAAAGTGTTTGACGAGATTTCAAAATCTTGTGCTTACGTATTTTCAGGTAACACAATTTTATTTGTTGGTTGATTTTAATTGTGGAAATAAGTTTAGTCGCACTTGGGCGAAAAAAGACAGTTGATTGATTGAGTTGTTTTTGTATGGATGACAAATATTCAGACAATGTGCTCTACAATAATATCCAAATATTCGAGGAAGAAAGGGCATACACCTAATTAATCATTCTCTCACCAAATTTTAATTGTAAAAGATGTGAGGTGAGTAAAGTTAATTTTTTAGCAAAAGGCAAACATTCAAACAGTGAGCTATACGACAATGTCCAAATACATGGAGAAGGAAGTGACCTACACCCAATCACTCCCGTTTGCATCTGCGAAAGAATGAACTAAATCCATTTTAATTATTGTGTTTTGGTTTGGAAGACGAGTACTCGAACAATAAGCTCTACAACAATGTCCAAATACTCAGAGAATGAAGAGGCCTATACCTAATCAATCCTTTTTTTCATTCCATTTATTTAAGAAAATGATTTTGAAATGTTTTAAAAGTAATTTAATTAATAGTGAAAATAATTTGATTATTTATTGAAAGTAATGGGTGTCTTTTTTTTAATGTTGAGATTTATTTTGGCTGCATTTATCAATTTGTCAATTCATGTAAATAAATCGATTTAAAAGTAAATGAAATAAGAAAAAAATGTTAAGGAGGGGTGTAAAAAATAAACAAAGGTGTGGGTTAGAGTATAGTAAGTGGACCTAGTTTTAAATGAATAAACCCCAAATAACAAATTCTTCTAAACCTAATTTTCTTAAAATAAAACCTAATTATAAAATAATTAAATAAAATAAAATAAAAACATAAAAATAGATAATGAGGGTGCCCCTTTTTCCGTTTTTTTCTATATAACTAGTATGATACCCGTGTCTTCGCACGGGTACCCGTCGGTGACGCTTATTTGGAATAAATATGTATGTTTAGAAAAATAAAAAAATTAAAGAAATCTAATAAAATTTATTTTTTTAATAAGTTTAAATATTTGTAAAATAAACAAAAAAAATACATTTATATTTTAATTTTTAATAAGTTTAAATATGTGTTTGTAAGTTAGTTATATAACAAACCGAAGTTATACAAAATTGTATTTGAAAAAGAATACTAATCCACTTGTTTTTGTGTTTCTCTGTAGCAATTTCCTATGGGCGTCATTAGGAAATGTTTCACCGAAGCCCAGAGTTCGATAGAACTCTATGATGCTGATTTGGATGCCACATACAATTGCGTGCTGAAGAAGCGCAAAGATAAGGCCGAAATGTACATCTGCAATGGCTGGTATGAGTTCGCTGAAAATTGGGCCTTGAGTGAAGGCGATGTGCTTTCCCTGTCAATTAAGTATCCTCCCGCAGACCGGCTGTCAGTGTCCGTGCAGAAGCATTACCCCTTGTAGGGAAGAAGATTGACACTGGAAGCCGATTTCCGCAAGCTGCGTCGTAGTTCTCTTGGCTCTTTCGGTCGGTTTTCGGGGAATCTCGCAACTGTTTTGTGTTGTTGTTAGTTTGCTGGCGTATCTGATCTTTTCTCCTATTGCTGTCGTTGTACCATGGTTGGTTTGGTTGGAATACTGTAGCTGGAAGTTTGTTAGGTGCTTTTGTACTTGATATTAAGGTTTCATGTTAGGTGTTTAAGTTTGAATTTTCTTGGGATATTTTGCAGCTAGCATTTCTTTTGCTAGTTTGATTAGTAATCTATATGCAAGACACATGATTATATATTAACTGGTGTATGTGTATTCCTTTAAATAATTGATTTTGAGAAGCAAAAAAATATGAACCAAATTAGTGCAATTATTTCCAGTTGTGATCCGAAACCCCGAGACAAAACATGCCAGAGGTGGAATTAAACTAACTTAGTGATGGCATCAACATATTAAAAATTATACAGCCATCTTTCAAGTTCTGTAATAAATAGGCATTTTGATTCCATAAACTACTTACTTTTGATTGAGTTTTAGATTTGGATGAGAAATTCGAATCCATGACGACTATTTTAGAAGATGGCAATTCTCCAAACCAAGAACACATGTACTGCAATTGGAGAGAACACCTCATACAGATGCTTCAAGAATTTGGTCGATCATACCGTGTTTTAGCCTTAGCATATAATAAAGTAAAGTCTAAAACATCTCATGGTTCCTTGTTTGCTCTGTCGAGGCTACTTATTTGGTAATGGAGACGTGTACCAGAATATTGTTATTCCCCAAAACTCACATCTTCAGTAAATATTTCCAAACACTTCATGACAGGAAAAAGATGTACAGCAGGTGGAAAAGTGATAATTACAAGCAGAATTTCCAAAATATTCAAAAAAACAATATTCTGTTACAAATGTGGCAAACGACACCGAAAATCGCACGTGCAAGATTACAAAAGCCATAACAGCGATACAAGGACCCACTGCATAATACGTGTGCTTATGGGTACGACCAACAGCTGATTTCAGCACCTAATTTCAACGGTACATTTACGTGTTCCGGATCTCACAGTATAACAGACTTGAACTACCCTTCAATCACATTACCAAATCTTGGTTTATATGCCGTTAACATCACTCGCACAGTCACCAATGTTGGATCACCAAGTACATATTCTGCAAAAGTCTATTTGCCTAGATATAAAATTGATGTCATACCGAACTCCTTGACTTTCAAGAAAATTGCAACTAAAAAAAATATTCCAAGTTATTGTGCAGGCAACAAATGTGACTCCGAGAGGAAAATACCAATTCGGGGATTTGCAATGGACAGATGGAAAACACATTGTAAGGAGCCCTATCACAGTTAAGCGCAGATAAACAATCTCTTCAAAACTTGTTCTGTCAGGATATTACAATGTGGATGCACATGCAATGTATTTGAGCATTAGGATTTCATGTTATCAATAGATAGTGTGTTTTTGTTACTTTATCCTTCGTTGGTTGTCTACTAATATGGTGTGTTTTGTAATCTGATGTGAACCTGGAAGGGGCACTTTAGACCAAATCTTCAAGAGTTGAAATTTAGTTTCAAGAATATAAGGTGCATGAAATGCATCCCATTCTTACTTGTTTTAGTTTAATTAAGTTGTAATAAAAAGTGTGGGTGTAGAATATTTATTAATTAGACACCAACACTTAGGTTTATTTTATTTTTGTTTGTGTTTTGATCCAATTAGAGGTGGAAACTTTGAAGCAGGAGAACCAAGCCCTCCAGAGTTCGTCAAGGAACTCCAATGTTGATTCGGAATACAGCCAATCACAGATATCAAGACCAGGAAGAAAATCTGTAAGCAAGCTCTTCAGAGGTTGCTCTCCATCATATCTTGTAGACTTGACATTCTAACAGTATTGTGCTCCAATTGAGAAACAAACTCTTATGGACAATTCTGGAAGAATTTTGCTATTATATGCTTGTTTGTATAGCAAGCCAGTGAGCAGTTGTAGAAATCTTTGCAAATAGCTATTCTTAGCCGCAACTACGACAGAACTGTGAACAAACCTCAAGCACATCCATAACCAAGTTATGTGCCAATTTACAAAAAACAACAATGTAAAAAAGTTTAACTAACTATTCCAAAACTTTCTGCCCACAAATAATCTCTCTGCATGCATACATATTTCAATATTAAATATTACTTTTTTTGGTCTGGCAATTGATGAACCTCGAGTTTTAGTGACCATCTGTGTGTTTGATTTATTAGAGATTTGTAAATTTCTGCAGATTAGATGAGGGGAGAAACTACTTATTCTTGGTGGCAATTCAAGGGGTTCTTATGATACATTAACAGGTTGCGATCTGTAAATTAATTTTATCATGTGCAGGAAATATATATAAGGGCCTAATTTATTTCCTATATGTGCATAGTATGTTATAGCATGGTATGTTACATTTAAAACTTAAAATGTTCGTTGGATTTCTTGCAGTTCTATACATTGACATTGGAACATGCCGGTTTGGAGTTATTAAGACTTCACTGTGCAATATTTTAAAGCTTGATCTATATAATTTTAGGATATTCAATCTGTGCAATATTTCTTCTTAGTATCCATTAATAAATGTGGGAGTCACTTTTAGTGTGGTTAAATAGACGTTTGACCTAGCCTTAAACATGCTGAAATTTTGCCACACTCTGTAGCTTTAGGTGCTGTTAAAGTTGATTTCTCTTCAATAAATGTTAATTGTCAGCAAGTAACAAAATAAAGGCCAAAAAATTGAAGAAATTTATAAGATAAGGCGTTGCCAACGGAATGTGCATAATTGTTATTGTTTTCACCAAACATGCTGCTACCTGTAGTGGACGTGGCAACATTTTCATGAAGAAAGGGAAACTGTTTGCCGTTGTACGAAGCAAGCGAAGACCTTGGTTGATGATGACCATTCACAACAGGGACAGAAGATAAAGGTCTAAAGCCAGTTTCATGTTCTGATTTAATCGGTCTCAACAAACCATTAGAGAACACCTCCGGACAGATAAAAGATGCGTGTGATTTAATCCGCATATGAAATAAAAGGGTGTGTGATGAATAAAGTTCAATTCAATCATGATATGTTTTCATTATAAAATATAATTACCACCACATGGCTGAAACAATCTCCTGGAATTCGCAGAACGAACGCCTGCTTGTGGTTTTCTGCGACCCTCATTATGGCCTGCAAGTCGTTTACGGCAACTGCGCTTACCACCATCAAATTCAGACAGCAAATGAAACCTCAATAAAAAGGCAAACATCACAAACACACCTATATATCATAACTATACAGCTTCTTATTCCAAGCTTATCCGAAAACTGATTCTAACCAAAAGTGAGTTGAGGCTAAAGAGATTTATGTTTTATACATCTACTTAAGTAGAGTTGAATTAAATGATAAGTTTCAGGCTAAAAATCAATTGTAAAGGCAAAAACTCTAATTGTGGAAACATGATACCATTTAGTTGGTTGATGCTTCTAAAAGGTACCAACCCTGAACTTAAATACAATGACCAAGAAAATCAATAAACCGCCTAAAACAGAATTTCAACTAAACACATAAGAACTAATATGCAGTCGAAAAATTTACAATAGTAAAAATATATAAGGGTTACAGGAAATTAAGTTTATCTCATATATTGTTGAAAACCTCCTTGTAAACGACGTTTGTAGTGGTTCCTTTGAACTTGCCGTTATCATCATGCACTAATATTTTGATTCCTTGTTTGGTTGTGACCCTTGACAGTGCGACATATATTTGACCATGGGTGAATACATCTCTTGGCAAGTAAAGTCCTACCGTATCCAAAGATTGACCCTGAGATTTGTTAATAGTCATTGCAAATGAGACTATTAATGGGAATTGTCATCTATTTAGTTTGAATGGCCAAGGGGATTGTGAGAGTGACATATCCATCCGAGGGATGTAAACTAAATTGCCGAAACCCTTTCCGGCCATTATTTTAGCTTCAACAACATGGGCTGCCATCTTTGTTATCATTATCCTTGTGCCGTTACACAAACCTTCTGACTGATCAATGTTTCGCAGTAGCATAACAGGTGTTCCAACCTTTAACTTTATGTGATGGTTAGGCAAACCAGACGTTCGTAGGGAACTAAGAAACTCCGGCGTGAGGATGTCAACTACAGTGGGGTCATCAATTTCAGACTTATCAACTGAATTACAACTGTAGTAATCACGCATCTCTCCTACATAATAAACATAAATATATCAGTGTGCTGGACTTAAACATATAAAATATTGAAATTGGAAGGGGATTAGGGAAACAACCTGGCATCAAGGCAAGAAGGTGGTCGTTTATCTCATCAATAACTTCTAAGGTAGAAGCGAGTATTGCTCGACTTTTGAGATAATCGTTAGATTTGTAATTATGAATGAAATCAGGGTATGTACTGTTGACAATACCAACAATAGGATCGTCGAAGTTTGTTATTAAAAGTTCAGGGGGTATCTCAATTTCAGCAACACCATCGTTCGGTTCTGAAACTTTGCCTTCACCAATTCTCAAAAGCCAATTAGAAAAGTCTGCAATCTCTCTTTTATCTTGTTCAGTTGGACCACAATGCAGTCGCATGTTCTGTGTTAAAGTCAATACCTGAACCGAATGCCATATATAAGAAGCATTTATCGTAGAGTGTACGATATCAGAACGACTCCCTCTTGGAATGACAGGCAAAATCTGTCTAAAATCACCACCAAATACAACAACCTTGCCACCAAACACATCGTCGGAGTTACTGTAGGTACTCATTACATCCCGCAAAGTCCTGTCAAGTGCTTCTAAAGCATGCTTGTGTGCCATGGGTGCTTCATCCCATATAATAAGTTTTGTTTGCCTGAGAAGCTCACCAACATCATCTTCGTATTCTACTTTGCAAGTAGAATTATCCAAGGTTGGTACAGGTATCTTGAACTTGGAATGTGTGGTTCGACCTCCAGGAAATAAGAGAGAAGCTATTCCACTGGTTGCAACAGTTAAACAAATATCATGTTTGGACCTCAATTTGCTTGCAAGTGTCCTCCACATGTATGTTTTACCGGTACCACCGTAACCATGTAGGAAAAACACCCCACCCTTTTGCTCCTGGACAGACTCCATGATTCTTTCATATATACCCCTCTGTTCATCTAATAAAGAGTTTATAACATAAAACATCTAGCATTATAGATGATAAGGTGACCATGAAATAAAAAGTAACTGTAATAATGAAAATGTAGAAATGGGGTAATAATCATGAACACAAACCTGTAAGAGCATTGAAGAGATTTGTGAATTCGACTCTCATTGCCGACGCATCGTAATTACGTTCATCATATATGAGTCTATTGCCTAACTGCTGCAGAACATACCCATCATGATATGGAATTGGCTTAAAATCTGTGAGACTCCTTCGGTTTTCCTGAAGGAGTTTTTCAATTTCGATTAACGTCAAATTCTGTAATTCGGCTTCCGTCAATAGCAACTCTGGAAGCATTATTATGGGAAAACAAATTTAGAAATTTGTTACAATACTGAGGTCAATAAGTCTAAAGCGTGAACCAATCTTTATATTGTTGTTGTGAAGATTATATGGTATTTTATGTTGTTGTTGTGAAGATTATATGGTCATACAATTCATGTTGGAAGCTAATATATAAAAGGCATATATTAGCTTCAGTGCAATACCGGATGATCTGTTCATAGCAACATATTTGACAAACCTGTTACAAATATATAGGGCTCACGTGAACAAATATTATAAAACATAGTACATAATAGTGAGATGTGTTAAACCTGGATTTTGAGCCAACTGTCTTTGGCCATGCAACACCCCATCCACTAACAGCACCCATGATTCTATCCAAACATGGGCTGGGCGATTAACGACACCTGACAGAAGCATAACGACGAAAAGTTTGCGAAGAAAATAACCCGAACCCCATTCACTCGCCTCTTTGATAGCTACAATGTATTCTTTATCGTCTTTAAGAAAGCCCATTGCAAAACATGCATCCCTAAATGTATCAAATTGGTTGTCACCAACTTTGCGAATTTCCTCATAAGTCGTCGGTCCCTTGACCACCGTCAACATCATACGTAGGTAAAACAATTCTCCAGTAGTTGGTGGAACCCATATCAAACGACCGATGGTAAAACCCTTTTTGCGAGGCCTCCACATTCTTTTTCTCTTATCATAAACAAACTTTGATACAAATTGGCCGTATGTCAGTGTTCGGGCTTCTTCGTATTTCCCATTTGCAACCAGCCAAGCAGTAAACATGGATTCGGTGACACTTACACTTTCCAATATATTCTCCATACGATCGTGATCAGTGTAGTAAATTGCTTTTTCACCTACCAAATGATAGAACATACGTTCGACCGCAGGTTCTCGGCCATGAATATTGTAAGAATAAATTCGCCAAGACGCCTCACTCGAGGAGACATACCTGCAGTCCAGATATTGTTTGATTTCATCAATTGGTTCTTTGTCGTTCCTTGAAATCGATGCTGTGATTCTATCATAACCTTTGTTTATATATTTGAAAAGATATTTGATGGATGTACTTTGGTTACACCATTCCATGTTTATATGTGCATGGTATTTCAACAACAGTCTTGTATTGTAAGGTACAACATGTCGATTGTCCAGCGAGATTCCCTTCTTTTGAATAACATGGGAGTTTAATCTTCTTCTGTAAAGGGGATAACCGTCAGCATCAACAACCGTGTGTTCAATAAACTTCTTCGGGAAGTATTTGGAGCACTTCCTATTTTTCATACACGGTGAGTTCATCCGCGACAGACCACAGGGTCCATGCATCATGTGTGCCTTAACTAAATCGTATAAAGTTGGATGAAGAGTAGGGTCTGGAATTTCTGCGCAAATGATGGTGTCTATATCCGAAGGAGTTGGATATTTGCTCTGAGGATGCAAGAAGATCAAAATGTGTGCATGCGGCAATCCCCGCTTTTGAAATTCAATGGTGTACATAACTGCAAACATAATAGTTAGTTAACACAGGCTGTCATTGGAAGAAAAATTATTGAAAAATCGCATTATTAAATGAAGAACGCCACTTACATGCCAAGACTTTGCCGAGAACATGGTGTTTTGTAATATCATTCATGAGTTCGTCAAACTTCATTTTGAAAACTTTGGTAATAATATCAGGTCGATCGTGCGGCTTTAACCCAGTTCCAGACAATGCACGGGTGATTTCTGGCCAAGTGGGGTTGCAAGTAAAGGTAACAAATAAATCAGGGAACCCCAACCTGCTTGAAATAGCCATTCCATCAAAATATAGTTGATCCATGTATCGCTTGCTACCAACAAAAGTAGATGGTAAAACTACACGTTTGCCTCGCTTCGGTGGTTGATTTGGTTGACCACCACCGCATTGATCATTCAGTTTGTTATACTTACCGACTCTTAACTTTGATTGATTGTCCCGCACCCAATTAAGTCGTTCAGACTCCATCATTGCATAACCGTCGACTAAGAACTGTTGAAATAGCCGTCTCGAGTGAAGTAAGGTTTTTGCCTCGTTGTGGCGTTCCTGCAATCGGAATGATAGCCAATCTTTGATGGACTGACGGTTTCTCCTGTTAACTACAGTTTCATGCTCATATTTCTTCAATATATTTTTCCTGTATCCATCTTCACCATACACAAATATGAGAGGGTATTGATATGCTAAGTATGCAGCATGAAACTCATCAATGCGTTGCAAATGGCCATTGCATGCTTGAATGATGATGTCTCTTTTAGAAGCCGAGTCAATATCTCCAACAATTAGAGCAGCAACTTCTGACACCGTCGGTGTGTTGTAGACTCGACCGTCTTCGGGTCTATCACCAATAAGCCTCAGCTTCAAGTCTAAGAAAGTATTAGCCTTCAAAAGATCCCTTGCCATTCTAAAGGCCTTGGCATGAACATTAAACTCGTCTAACATACGCTGCAGCTTAGTGACAATGTCCCTTTGGACAACTTTATTGTCCCTGTATATTAGGTAAGATGTGAAAAATTGAAACATAAAATATGGTGACGCATGAAGCATGTACTGCTAACTAATTACTGATACCTGAAACAGTTCATTCGGTTATTAACTTCGTTGTCGTTGTCATAAATATATAGCTGAGCATATTGCGGAGGATGTCCAATTTCTGGTAGTAGAGTACATATGCGATGACAGGTTTGACCGTGCAACCTTAAGGTAGGCGGGCCTCCGGTCTTCGAGTATCTTGTGTCGAATTTCATTCCAGGAGAAGTGAAAGAAAACATGGCGTTGTAAGTACGAATGTTGTTCTGATAGTTTTTACTCTGTGGACATGTGCCATTATACAGAAGATGTTGCAACACTTGTGGTGGGTCTTGTAGGAAGGGGAGTACAATTTTCCCACCGCCGCAGCAACGATGGAACTTAGGAACGGTTGTATGGCGCGATTTTTTTATGCGTTCTTGATACCACATACGCGATTGACAACTTGGACATTCCCATACTCGGTCTCCTATATCAGAATACTTTGCAGAGTCAAAAACACGATATTTAGATGAAATATTCAATGAATAGTTACTAAAGTTTGCGATATTTGCACGTACCCTGCAGATGAGAATCTGTTAACGGTTCAGCATCCATGTTGGCATCAGAGTCAGAAGTACCACTCAAACTAAATTCATCATCTGAATTAGACACCGCATCGTCCGAATGATGTCGTTCTGCTGTAATATCAGGAGTTACATCTTCACTGCAGGTTCGAGCATTAGACGTAGATGCCTGACTCGTGATACAACTTGTCTGAACCGTATCAGTCACGGATTGTTGAGAACTCCCAAGCAATCTAATTTTTTTAGCCACGGGTTGTTGTTGGAGATGTCTCTGCAATGGTCCAGTGTTTATCAAATTAGAATTCATGGGTGAAAGAGGTGAACGCGGACCACTGAATGAGGCCTGATTAGGGGTTGCAACATGTTGATGGCCCCCGGTGCGGTTTTCGTTGTTTGAAATATTACGGGACTGTTTTTTGTTACTTAAAATTAGCTTCCTTCTCCGTCGAGCAATAGTAGGATTGGAAGAATTTTCCAAGTTTTCATGGTTAGCAGAACAAACGGTACCAATTGGTATATTCGATGAAGGAATTGAAAGAGAAGGCGGTAAAGTGGATACATAACTACGGGTCTGTACATCAGTAGATTGCCGGGTATGAACAGCATAACGGGCATTTTTCTTCGATGTCAAAATAAGCCTCCTTCTACGTCTAGCAATTGCATATTGAGTTTTGTTCTTTTGAATAAAGTTTGACTCCATCATCGGAAGACGAAATCGGTACTGATGGTGGATTTTGATCTTCTTGTGCAAGTATAAAAAATTTGAAGTTGTTAATTTAAGAAATGCTAACTATTTTTACACCATTATAGAAGTACCATGATAGGTGAAGTGGGCCATATAAAAGTAACTATCTATCATATAAAATAGGTAACTACCAGTATGACTTCATAAAATTTTAATTAACAAATTTTTATTGTTACTAATATTTTTTTATTAGCAGTTTCATACGAAATACAGATATTTGGTTTTGTTTTGAGTCTCTGGTGCATTTATCTAACATGCTGTAAATTGGAATGATTTAAATAAGAGCACCGGAATCAAAAGAAAAAAGCTTCTGTTTGTTATTTGGTGTGCAGGAGTGTGGAGGATTTGGAAATTATTCTTTTGATTTCAAAATTTAATTTGACATGCGGAACGTACCTTGCAGATGAGAATCTACTAACGGTTCATGATCAGTGTCGGCATCAGTGTCCGAACTATTAGCAAAAATCAAATCGTCGTCGAAATTGGACACCGCATTGTCTGAATATTGTGATTAAGGCTGTATATCAGGTGCTACATGTTGATTGTAGTTGGAGCGCTAGAAGTAGATGCATGAGTCATGTTACGATTGGGTTTAACAGTCTGACTGAAACTTTTGACCAAAGTACTTGCATTTCCAAGTAGTGCAACATTGTTATGAACTGGATGTTGGCGGTGACGTGTCCGTGATGGCACAGTGTTTGT
Organism: Lathyrus tuberosus; assembly: GCA_022829125.1. Classification (NCBI taxonomy): domain Eukaryota; kingdom Viridiplantae; phylum Streptophyta; class Magnoliopsida; order Fabales; family Fabaceae; genus Lathyrus; species Lathyrus tuberosus. Next base: position 34,678 of record JALAZF010001221.1, on the reverse strand, counting down.
GACACTAGACCGATCTGTTGAAAGTGGTATATGCGTACCAGTCAATGACATTTGATCAGGGATGGTAAAGTTTTGATTGAGCGCCGGAAAATTAGCAGTGTTTGCAATATTACGTGGCCTTTTCCTATTATCCAAGATTAGCTTCCTTCTCTTTCTAGCAATAGTCTGATCAGAAGTATTTTCTAACTTTTCATATGTAACAGAAAAAGAGTTGGAAGTTGTTGCATTGGATGTAAGGGTTGAAAGATAAGGTGGTACAGAGGATGGAGAATTATGGGCGTTAGAGGAAGTAGGTTGATGTGACTTGACACTGTCACGTGAATTTCTCCGTGCCTTCAAAATAAGTCTCCTCCTATGTCTAGCAATAGATGATTGAGTGAGATTGTTTTCAAGATAATTCGGTAGCATGGCTTCAAGAGAAAGCAGCGAACATAATAAGTGATGCAGAGATATGATTGTTTGTGAAGAAATGACAGATTAGAAATGTAAAACAGCATACCATGTAAAGGCAAATTTTGGAATTAAAACAGTCTGCAGTAAAAACCCTTGAGTATACGTCCGCAGTTATGGATTCAAGAGTCAACGAAAATTTTGAAACCACATAATTATTGATTGAAATGTTTTAGTTGATTGGTGAAGTGTAGCATCTATAATCTATTTATAATATAATGCAACTTGCAGCAGAATACTAAAAGAATGTAATTTATAGATTTAAGTGGAAAGGGAGGTTTTTAAGCTTTTTAACCGTATTAATAACTGTATTAATGTGTGAAGTAGATGAAATGATTGGTGAAGTGCTAGGCATGATAAATATGTTCCTGTTGGAAAGAAAAATGGCGTTTAGGTTGATGCAACATTAGAAAATATAAACAACGAAGTCATGAATACCGGTAAACAAAAAGGAAGAATGCTTGACCCTAACTTAATGGAGGTAGTTAATTGCTTTGGTACAGAAGTAGTTAAACTTAGGAAAATTTAATCACACCAACTATTATTGATTATTACTCTAAAATGAAATTACAAACATGTAAAACTGAGAATTTTTTCTCTAAATGTAAGTATTATCTTTCAAATTGCTCCCCTGAAAAGTTGTTTTAGGATCATAGTACTCAAAAGAGTCAATATAAAGGTTAAACACAATTTTGTTTCAGTTTACAAACATTTTAGAAACACAATTTACATAATGTATTTGTTCATATCAGCACAAAAGTGAACATGTTTTGTGATACAGTTACTGCATTCTACTGGCTTGACTGAGAATTTATGGCCTCAATTGCTTGAGAGGAAGCACTTGAAAATTCCATTAGTGACAAGAAGAGATGAGGAAGTCGAATTCTGAGGTTATCTAGAGTCATAGTCCTACTACATAGAACAGAATCAAAATAATCCGCTTTCACACTTTCGACTTGCTTCTTCAAGGCTTCTGTTTCAGCATTTTTTTGAAATAGTGGATGTTTCGGGCTTATATTAGCTACATCGCCATCATCTTTTTTGAAGCTCCATTCCATTTTTTTCTGTATTGCAGCCAGGGATGTCAAACACCTCTGCAAAAATTGATCACACGCTGTTGAAACCACACTCGCGCACGCACTGCACAGACACTAAAGTGAGGCTTTTTCATATATGTATACTAACCTTACAGCTCCACTGAGTCCAAGAGGAATCATCCAAGCCGTTGATATTGTGTTCAAGCTGACAAAAACCGAATCATCAATAACAATAATGTCAACTATCAAGTATGTTTAACAAAATTGAAAAGATTGAATCAAATAAAGAACCAACCAGATAGATAGCACTGATGTTTCCAACTTTGGATTAGGAAGAAGACCAGAAATGATAACAATAGATTCAAATGACCACAGTTCCAAGCTGTTTCTCATGATTTGATGAGATTAGAAAAAGGATACACTACATGAGAATCTGTTGGTGGTATTCTAGAGGTGGTGGAGTAAGAAAACAGTTTTTCGTCACTTTTTACACTGAACTTCCACTGGTGGAAGTTATACTTAAAAACACTCCAATTTTACTGAAGGCACGTTTTACACTTAACTTCCACTGGTGGAAGTTATACTTAAAAACACTCCAATTTTACTGAATTCACTACAAACTCTTTTTTCTGTTTTTCTTTTTTATTTCTTCAACTTAGCATTACAATGCCTTTATATAGGCTTTAAGATGAAACTGATAGAGTATACAATAAGTTGGTAATTAAGATGAGGACTCTTTGGTTCTCTCAATCTTAATGACTCTACCATAAATATAAATAAAGACAATCATAATAATATGGTGATTAGAATTCTCTCATAATGCTTACTAATAACAGTGGTGGTTACAACACATTAACTTTAACACAATCACACAAAAAAAGTGAAGTCATTTTGGTCCTTAATTGTACGGGGCAGTGTCACGATAGTCCTTAAATGTATCAAAATTACAACCCCGGCTCAAAAGAAAATAGATATGAAAAATACAAATAGAGAACATCACTTATAAACCATACTCAATACTCCACTCAGCTCGCTCCGTAGTTTGTAATTTTGACACATTCAGATACTACACGAGTAACAACGCTCCACACATTTAAAAACCAGAATGATTATTTACTCAAAAGTAAACAATATGTAGTATATACCAAACCATAATAGTTGAAGGAGTTGCAATCCTAAGAAACATTGGAATATTGTGAAGTGCTTCTTTGGAAAATCCAGTCCAAGTATTTTTACATGAAGGAGAAAACTTGACATAAAGTGAAAGCATAGTAACATTCAACCAATAAGATATAGAATTTGCTAGAGCAGCACCATTGCCTCCAAGGTCAGATTTGAAAACCAAAATCCAACACAAAAGAGCATGTAGTAAAGTTATGACAGCAGAGATAAACATCATTGGAAACACAATATTTTGTGCCTGTAAGAATCTGTTGAGGCATTGTATGAAGCCATAAGCAAAAATGCTTGGAACCATTAACTTAGCATAGTTGCCAGCTACTGTAGATATTTCAGGATCTTGGCCAAGGTAAATGAGAATGGATTTAGTGTTTATCCAAATAAATGATATTGGAATGCTAGCAGTCATTAGAATCAAAATTGCTCTTTGCATGTGTATGCCTAACAATCTGTACTGCTTTGCTCCATATGATTGTCCACATAATGTGTCCAACGCACTTACAAACACCTGGAAAAAATGATGTACTCATTTACATTATTTCTACTAAAATACAGCAATTGATCAACTAAAATGAATCCCCTATTAAGCACCCATGAAATAAGACAACTCTTCCTCAAATCACAATTCTCCTAAATAATTTTCCTACTCTATGCACGAACAGAAGTCGCCGCATCTGCATTTACAGGAAGCACGTCCCTCTCCTCCTGCGTGATACGAAATCAACACGAAAAGCAAAAATAATAAAAAAAATGCCACAAACTAAAACTCACCCACGTAACTTACTAAACAAGCATAATGGTCAGTTTATGACATGATCTATTTGAGAGTTGTAATTTTGTAATTTGCTATCCAATTTGTGTCAAAATATAATTTATGTTTAAATTATTGGTTATAATTTGTTTTGAACTAATATTTTGTAGGCATGACTTAGAAGTGAATGGAGGAAAGGGTCTTATTGTGGATCCCAGAACAAAATATGTTTATCAAAGACCTTGAGCATTTCATCCGCATTTCTAAGATCAGTTGATAAAGATCATCACTTGTAGTTTTATTCTGAGTTTATTCTCACAGTCTCACGTGTTATAGGCAGAAAAGGTCTATATGTCTGTGTATCTAAGAATCAAGTTTTACTTTTTGATATTTATTTTTCTCTGTAAGTAATATAATATTGTAATTTTTTCTCTGTAATCTCTCCTAAGTGAGTTCTGAATAAAATTCAATGTGATTTTGATCTCTGTTGAAGCTATAGCTTGTTGTCTTTGTACATTAATGTAGGACTTGTATGCTGACTGCATTAGCAAGAGTGAAGTGGAAGAAAATCATAAACAGTAGTGAATAAATAAATATTGGTTAATTTGCACGTTGTTTATATAATATCAACATCAATGATTCCAAATTTGGACTAAAGTATGAGAACAGGTCACATAAGCAAACAAACATGTTCAGGATTAGAAGCACGTTATGTTTATAAATAGCCTCCTCTAACACCATAGTTATTCAAACTATTATCACCTCAATTTTAGTAACACACTTGATTTAGAGAAAATGGCTAAATTGGTAGATTCAGTTTCATTCTTGTCTATGATACTATTAGCATTAGCATATGGTTCTAATGCTGGGAGCATAGCAATCTACTGGGGTCAAAATGGTAATGAAGGCACCCTTTCAGAAACATGTGCCACAGGAAACTATGAGTTTGTTAGCATTATTCAGAAAGAATTCACTAACAGTAACATTAAGCATAGCACCAAATTATTTGACAGGAATGTATCAATGATTCCTTCACGTGGAATATTTTTATCAGTAATTTGATTTCTGATGTGGCTATTGTATTAGCCATGAAGCTCAATAATAAAGTTGAATAGTTGTGGCTAATGTATTTAAAAAATATACTCTAATATGAATAAAGAGTTGACATTGATACACACGAACCGCAAATCATAAACTGGATATAATCGGATAAAAGGAAAATACAACGACGAAACAAACATAACATAACTCAAGCAAATAAACAAACTATAGCTACAACTAATCCTTCTTCTCCATTTTGATGATCTTGTGAAGCTTGGTTGATGAGAGTTCTCCTTCAGACAAGCCTTCAACGGTTGTTGATTCACTTGATCCATCAGGAACCTGTCTTTTAGCAGTCGGAGTTTTTGGGTCGGGGTTAAGCTTAGACGTAATCTCGAGATCCTGTTGCACAATCGGAAATAGTCAGGTAACGCAATACATGCAGTAATATATATTGCTAACATATGCTAATTAAATTGACACACTGTGAAACCATCGATGGTTACCGTAACCAAATCAGATTCCTCGGGTGCATCAGTCTTCGCCTCATCGACACTCTCTTTAATCTAAACATAATCAGGAGAAATTTGCAATGTCCAATATATATCAACAGAAAAGAACCAAAGAAAAGTAAAAGAAAAATTAAATAGTGGGCCGAGGAAAAAACCTGCAGCAGCTCCGATGTTACAGCCGCGACCATTTGTGTTTCCTTTTTGTTCTGATCATAGTAGGATCAGTAGCGTGTAACATGCTAGAAAAACATGAAATCATAAAAATACAAAAGGAGTAATAATGAATTATACCTGCAACATTTTCTCCCAAGGAGCCTTAAGTTGTTTAATGAACCCGTCATCTCTCAGTATCATAACAACCGAGCAATTTTTCCAACGCGGATGCCACTTAACTTTAAAAGCCATCTCCAATTTCAACATCGCATCAAGTGCCAGTGGAAATTCTAAGGGATCATGAATTCCAGCCTATAGAAAGAAACAACACAATTAGTATGACGGTATGATTCGACGATGTTACTATGCTGATGTTGAAATAAATAATAAACCTGAATCATGGAGTCACGCATTTGAGCAGCAGATAAATCCAAAATTTGTGAACATTCTCTGTCCCAGAAAACAAAGTTGCAAGATTTCCCTGCGTGCCAAACTTCAATTTCTATCTTATACCTGCGATATGTGTATTTTAAGGCTATAACAATTAGTATCCATCATCCATCATATACATAAGAGTATAAATTGCAGAGACAACTCATACGACAGATCATAAGCAACCATACCGAAATATCTCGGCTTCAGTGGAATGACCAGCTTCACAATGATATGGAGGTTTGTCACCGCGTGCAACCCTGGGGCATAGATGGCATGCTCGATAATACCACCCAAATGGAGATGCTACCAAAATTTTGGTCTCGGCAACAGTAACACAAAAGGTGATCTGTAATAACCGTACATAACATAAAACACAAATGACGCAAAAGGCACTAACAATTAACACAATTAACAAACAATTAAAGTAAAAGTCATGAAGATGGAGTAATCAATACGTCAGTAAGCTTTGTAATCTCAGCGAGCGGCATAACAACAGCCTTAGAGAGCAACTTCTGAACAGGAGTCTGTTGAGTATTTTCGGAGCCTTGCAACGAAAGCTGAGAATTACAGCTTAGTTGTCCCGACACACTAACCACCAAATCTTTAGGGATCCTGCACATAGTGGCATACAATTAACACAAATGCATGAGAACAGTCAACAATACATATAAAATAAGAAAATATACTTGTCTATAAACTCTTTGATTGGAAGAAAATCAGTATCAAGGGAGAGCATGGTAACATTGTAAGTGTTTGTGACGGACAGCGGAAACTTTCCTACATCAACCAAATAACATGTAAGTGCGACTATTTACCAATTTCGAACTATTCATTGCAACAGATAAACCAACTAACCCTCTTCCTTGACCTTTGCATATTGAAGCATAACCACGGTTGGAGCAGACGCATTAACCCGATCCTGGCTGAACTTGACGAATTGGTCGGTATACGACTCCCAAAGAGTGCAGTTCAGAGTGTTGTTGCTAAACAAAGAGTACACCATATTGAGCAACGAAACATGAAATCAGCACGGAGTGTCGGGAGTTGCAATAAATACCTGTGGTCACGTAGCACTAAATTAACTTGTTGTTTTTTCCCCGCTGATTGTGTCTGCGAAAATCCAATCGTTTCCACCATTCCAATGATGTCTGCGTAAACAATCAATTGGATATCAGAATAAAACAACTCACATAAGCAAAACACTATCAAAATACAAACAGAGATCTGTTACCTATCAGGACATCTTTGTTGAACTTTCCGGTGATGATATCAGAAAAACTTGTAAATTTTAGCGGTTTCACGGGTATTTCGTGTTTATCCTCATCAGCAACGGATGTACCCCCGGTAAACTTCACCATAAACTTGTGGGATGAGGGTTTGAAGGTACACGAATTAGGCTGAACTCTGAAGTTCGACACAGTATAGCTACGGTTCAATGCTAATTTTTCATAGAAAACATCCATATGGACTGTTGGCACAACAACATGTATATCATCCCCCTGTCATTAAAAAACATTTAGATTACAAAATTAGGTTATGTAATTCGCAGAACAACAACTAATTGATTTAATAACAAATTTGAATAAAAAATTTGGTTATGTGATTCACAGATTCAAGATTACCTCCTTGTCCATGAATATCATCTCGAAGTGCTCCTTGTTGTTGAAAACAACCGTCCATTTGTGGTGCACCCTGACAGCCACATTCCATAGCTCCTTGCTGTCGTTGATGTCGGCGATTCTCTCGAACGGTCTGGCCATGAGCAAAATCAGATGTGGTTGTTAAGAAATTTTTTCGCATAAGAATATAAAGGACCTGTGTTGTATCTTTATAGTGAAGTGGCATTTTGAAGTTCCAAATGGGTGGGGGTTTTCGCAAGGAATCGTGGGAGAGGAGGTTGTCAAAGGAGTGGGTGTTTTTCTGAGATCGTGAAGCATGAGGATGAAGAGAAGGTGGTTTTCTCCCGTGAAATAACCAATTATTTTATTATTCATTATTCACCAATTATTTTATTATTCATTATTCATAATTAATTTAATTTATTTAATCTAATTAAATGGATGAAATTGAATAACTTGCCAAGTGACAAATTTTGTTAATTGAAACAGCCAAGTGGCAGATTGTCTATCTAATAAGGGTAATTAGGGGTTTTTAAGACCACCTTATTTTCTTATATGATAGATGTTAAAAATATGACCTTTTCACACTTTCTATGTCTCCAATATCCTCTTAACACGTGATATTTTTTTAAATAATAAAAAAACCCATAATATAATAAAAAAAGATAATAAAAAAAAGTAAAAAAAAATCCTCATATCTCTTTCTCTTTCACGCATCCTTCTTCCTCTTTTTTTTTTTTGGAATAAGAATAATATTATTACCAAAAAACCAGAAATACAAACCGATCGACCGATCCAGGCAACAAGACGACAAAACAACCACACGGAAACCTAAAGCCTATTACAAAAAGCTTTAAGTTTTCTATTAGAACTAACTCTACCAATAACCACCTCTATGACATTATTACAATTCAATTCATGAATATCCCCATCTTGGAAAATAATCATATTCCTAATACTCCATATGTGGTAGACCACCTCAGCATTGGCAGCTTTTAGGATTTTGGCTTTACTCCCTTTTCCACTAGAATGATGCATAATCCACTGAACTTCTGAGTTCCAATCTTCAGGCATCCTATTCCAACCAAATTTTTTCATGACCTCATACCAAACAATCTTTGTAGCAGCACATTCAAAAAACAAATGATTTCTACTCTCATTTTCCTCACAGTACACACATATACCATCATTGTGAATACCATGGTTCATCAATCTGTTTTTAGTAGGCAATCGGTTCAGACAAACCATCCACAAACAGAAAACTGCCCGTGGTCGAGCTGCATTACCATAAATCATCTTCCTCCAATTCACACTAGGTTTTTCCCCTCTTAACATCCTATACATCTTTCCAATTGTATACTTCCCATTCATATTAACCTCCTGCCAAACTCTATTATTCATAATCTCATCTTTATACTTGAATATCGTTTTCATGAACCAGGAGTGATGTATAGGAGGTTGGTATGTAACAAGGTTACCTGACTTCATATAATAGGCATGAATCCACTGCACCCACAACCTGTCTTTCTTCTCAAACAGGTTCCACAACAGCTTGCCAATGGCTGCAATATTCCAATCTCTGAGATCAATTAGATTCCAGCCACCAGCTGCAACAGGATCACACATTTTCTCCCAGGCTACTAGAGCTTTTCTACTCCCATCATGTTTACCTGTCCAAACAAACTCCCTGCAAAGGCTGTTAATATTCTTGATCACTCTTTTCGGCAACAAAAAGACCTACATCCAATAATTAGATATAGCATATATGACACTTTTAACAAGTTGGATTCGCCCAGCATAGGATAACATTTTACTACACCAATGTCTCAATCAAATAGTCATTCTTTCTATCAAAGGTTGGCAGCTAGCCACTAAAAGCTTCCTACTGTCAAGAGGCACTCCCATATACTTAAATGGAAGAGTACCTAAATTGAATCCAGTTGCCTGCTGCAGATGATATATGGTATTGGAGTCAACACCTCCTAAATAGATAAAACTCTTGGGAATACTCATCTGCAGCCCTGTAGCTTAAGCAAATTCATCAATTTTCCTCATTGTCAACTGAATGGAACCAATATCACCTATCACAAAAATCAAGATGTCATCAGCAAAGCAGAGATCAATAATCTCGAGCTTCTCACACTTTGGATGAAAGTTGAAATTAGGATTCAACCTCAGTCTTTGAAGCAGTCTGTGCAAGTACTCCATAATGATAACAAATAGCAAGGGTGAGATAGGGTCACCCTGTCTCAACCCTCTTTTAGCTACCAATAACTTGGATGTGGAACCATTTATGGCAAACCGATAAGACACAGTAGATACACAAGTCACAATCCAGTTAGAGAAAATTTGAGGAAATCCTAACTCAGCCATAATTTGAACCAGGGCATTCCACTCAACCGAATCATACGCTTTCTGAATATCCATTTGAATAAGACACCTGGGGGAAATGTTCTTCCTATTGTAACCTCTCACAAGTTCTTGGGCAAGAATGACATTATCTTGAATGTGTCTACCATACACAAAAGCTGGTTGAGTATTATTTATAACATTGCCTAACACCATCCCAAGTCTACAAGTAAGAATCTTAGAGATAATCTTATAGAAAGTGCTGCAACAAGATATAGGCCTGAGATACTTGTCTGTCTTGGCTGAAGGACTCTTAGGGATAAAAGTAATTAAATAGCAATTAAAAGCTTTATAAATCTGACCTTCTTGAAAGAATTCCATAACTGCTTCAACAACATCATTTTTTATAATAGGCCAGGTAACCTTAAAGAAATAAGCATTGTAACCATCCAAACCAGGGGCCTTAGAATTCCCAATACTACAAAGAGCTTTCCAAATCTCACTCTCATCAATAGGTCTAATCAGAAACTGAGCCTCATCTGTATTCAAAGCATCATCATCTCTAACAGCTGGGATATCTATACTCTTTAAAACATTAGGCTTAGTACCAACCAGGGTCTTGTAAAATCCAATAATCTCATTCTCTATCTCCTCATGGCTACTTAGGATCTCACCATTCAAAGACTCCAAAGTATTCAGAGCTTTTTGCTTATTTCTGTCCCTAACATAAGCATGGAAATAGGTTGAATTACTATCACCCAATTGCAACCAATCAATTTTGGCTTTTTGCCTCAATATGGATTCCTCATTCTGACTCACTTCCAAAAGCTTATCAGTACATATCTTCACTTACTCTAAAGAATGCACATCAAACATATCCTCCTGGAGCTTGTCATGAGCCTGACTCAAATCCTGCCTAGCTTGCATGACTTGAATGTGGATATCAGTATACTTCCTATTCAACTGCTTAAGCACAGGCTGAAGTCTCTTTAATTTGATCCAAAGTCTATACATAGGTTTCCCCTTCACCTCAAGACACCAATTATTGGCCACAGTCTGCAAAAAAACAAGGATCTTTATCAGAGCAGTTGATAAATTTGAACATAGACCTTTTCCTGCTACAAGGATTAAGCTTACACATCTTGACAGGAGTATGGTCAGAAATGTTAGGATCAAGGTTTTCCACAAAGTACTCATGAAACATTTGAAACCATTTAGTATTAGCCAACACTCTGTCTATCCTAGAATATATAACACTTGTAGTATGTTTATCATTCCAAGTGTAATAGCTACCTCTAGATTCCACTTCAGTCAGCCCAACCATATTCATCATATCCTTAAGATCCCTAAACTCAGCTTCAAGAACAGGTTTTCCTCCTATTCTATCTTGAGATCTCAAAACATTATTCATATCCCCCATAACAACCCAAGGCCTACTCATATTACTTCCCAGCTTCTCAATTTCTGTCCATAAAATCTTCCTCTTTTCCAACTGATTGAAAGCATAGACCACTGTAACTACAAACTGCAACTGTTTATCCAACCCATAAATCTCAAAATGAACAAATTGATCACTAGTTTGTAAAATTTTCAGGTCCACCACATTCTGATCCCAAAGAACCCAAATTCTACCATTAGTTATAATTATCAGCAAACAACCATTTATTTCCAAACTTATTCCTAATATTCACAGCTTTATTCTCTTTAACCCTAGTTTCTAGTAAAGCAACAATAGACACCTTAAAGGAAGACACATAAGCACATACCTCTCTATGCCTTGCCAATTTATTGAGACCTCTAACATTCCATGTCACAATCATGACCCCAAACTCTGGTTCCCCACAGGACAATCTCCAATCCTAAGGGGTGTAAATGAGTTCTGATAGGCAACAAATGAAGTTCTAGGAGTATGAATCACATGTTTTTTCCCTTTATCTCTAGTGACCTCAGTCCACTTTTCCTCTTGGGATACCTTTCCTTGATCAACTTTTTCTGCTTCTTCAGCTACTTCACTCTCCTTCTCAGGACTAAGTTTTGGTACTTTTTTAAGAGGTTCTTCTCCTTTAGTTTTGTTAGTGATTGGTTGCCAAAATTTCTGCTTGACTGGTTATTTCTTCATAGAACAATTATGCCATATTTTCAAACATTTCTGGCAATATAAAGGTAATCATTCATACTCTACCCTCTGTTCAATCATCTTGCCTTTAGGGTCTCGAATACAAACCACCTTTCTAGGCTTTTGTGTAATATCCACCTCAACCAAAACACGAGCGTAAGATATTCTAAGTTTTTTCGCCGTACACTCATCAGTGGTGATTGGTTTACCTACAACACTAGTAATTTTGAACAGACTTTTCTCCCCCCACAAGTGAAGAGGTAGACTTGGCAAAGTAATCCACAACGGAAGAATCCTGAGCAAGTCTTCTTTCATCTCAAATTATGCACTCCACTATCTAAGAAAAATTGGTTTGCCATAGATGAAATAAGGTCCTTGAGACATAACATTCTCTCTATCCTCATGATTTTTAAACCGCACAATGAAATAACCTTCATTGTTGTAAAACAGATCCGGGAGAGATACGAAATTCCATGTTTTCTCCATGAACTTAGTCACCGCATTCATAGACAATGAATCCCCAAGTGCAAATAAAATCATGGCATTATCCCAATATTCTAATTCATCTTCAATATCAGACTCCTCAATCATGATTTCAACATCTCCATTAACAACATTCAGAGCAATAAACTCTACACTCATACCTCGATTTAGGTTGCGATTCCCTTGAATGATTTCCACCCAAGGCTTCTGCCGTTCTTCATGGTTCGCCTCTGGTTGTGTTTCCTTCTCAATTTCTTGAACAATCGTAGGTGTTTTTTCCGTTGAACTTTGTGATGCCGACGGAGGACTCAGAGGCTCTACTTCCTCCCCCTGGTTCTCAATCTCTGGAGAAACGACTTCAGCTTCCGCTGTTGTTATGATGGTTCTTTCCACTCCTTTCCGGCGTGCCACCACCGCAAGCTTTGGCCGGCCGACACCCCTTTTGCCCATGGTTCTCAAACCCTAGCGGAGCATTGGACCTTTTTTTTTAATAATTGGTTCTCGATCCTTCTTCCTCTCTTTCTATTTTGAAAAAAGAAAAGAACAACTAAAAAAATCTTTTCTCTCATGACAAACTAAATCAATGGCAAGCATTCAAATTAAAAGCAAAATAAAAAAAAAAACCCAAATAATATCATAAATCATCACAAATCAAAATAGAAGATGCTATCGAAACTAGATATGCGAAATGGAGCGGTCGGAGTGGCGAGGTGCACTGGTAGCGGCGATTGAGGCGAGCATGAAGGAGTCTGGTCGGGTTTGGTCGTCCACAGAGGATGGCGACACGTGGTGGTTTGTGCTTAGTCACGGTTCCGATCTTTCTCTCCTTTTTTGCTATTTTTTGTATTGTGTTTTTGTAAATTTGTTGTTTGTGTGATGTTTTATGTTGTGTAATGTGAATGGTTTAAAAGTGGTGAAAGTTTATTTTGATGAAGAGTTGCAGTGTTGATGGTAGTGGTGAAAAACATGTTGAAGAATGAAAAGAGAAGAAAATATGTTTTGTTGTAAAAAAACATGTCAAATTCTCTTCTCTTTCAACATTTTTTGAGTCACATATATATTCAACCATTAAGTCAAACTTAAAAGAAAAAAAATCATTGTTGATAAATACAATAAAGAGATAAAATTAAAATATTATTTATTATGATTCTTTTGCCACTAAAATTTTCTATAACTTTTATGATTTTTTTATTTATTAGAATTTTTAAGAAATTAAAGTAATACAATTAAAATTAGCAAAAAAACTTAAACCCTTTTTTATTAAAATATTTTTTAGAATTTGATTAAAACAAAGAAAAAAAATGAAAAAGTCAGGATAAAAGAAAAAAACAAAAAAAAAAATATTTTAAAAAAATAATAAAATGCAATTGTTCTGGACTGGGTCGGGGTCTGCTCCTCAATCGAGCAGGCCCAACCCACACGTCCTGGGGTGGCCCAACAAAGGCCTCTTATCACAACCAACGTCGAGCACAGGCCCACCTCAACAGTGTCGGGCACATGCAACGCCTCAACAGTGTCGGGCACATGCAACACCTCGGCGGTGTTCAGACACACGCGGCATAGAGCGTCAGGCAGAGGCGCTAAGTCTCTTCGAGCTCGCACTTCCTCGATACTCAAGTACTCCTTCCCGCGAGGAGCCATCTCCTTCTGCACATAAGAGTCCTCTCCGCGAGGACACGTCTTTCCCCGACACACAAGACTCCTCCCCGCGAGGACACGTTCTCATGTAACTGCCCACTCTCGATGGAATCGGTCTGCCCTAATTTCGGAGATCTAGGAGCGGTTACCCTAGGGCGAAGACCACGTGCTGGTCTTCACTACGCCACGTAAGCCCTGGAAGTTGCTTGGATTGAGCCTGGAAATCCAGCCCAGTGCTAGTGACCGTTGGCCTCGTGCTGGGGGCTCTCTATAAATACCCTCTCACTTGAGAGGGCCAGGTTACACACACACTTTCTTACTCTAACCTTGTACTTGCTTTTACTTGTGACCCTTGCCTTACTTGAGCGTCGGAGTACCTTGCAGGTACACCCCCCCCCTTCCCCGCCGTCTTTCAACCTCACCGGAGCTGAAGTCCAGATGACGTTGTTGGCCACCAGATACTGTCTGATCCAGGTACGATCAGTGGCGCCGTCTGTGGGAACTCTTTGTTCCCCGTTTTCCCTTCGATAAACCAAAGCAATCCTCTCATTCATCACCAGCATGGCCAATCCGTCCGCTAACAAAGCTCTGGACACCGTTCTCGCACAACTCGAGAACGGAAACCACCACGAGGATGCTGTTATCCTCAACGGCGATGAAGGCGCGTAAGAGACGCGCAGACCGCCTCCCCATACTCCCAAGACGTGGCTTACAACGCCGCCCACCAAGACGATCAGCAAGCCATTTTTCAGCCAGTTGCTCCTCCGCCCAATGCAGATGCGAGCACCGTGGCTCTATTTGCCTTGATTAATCAGACCAATCAGCTGATCGCACACCAGAATACCAGAATTGAAGCACTGGAGCAAGGGCGGGCACAGAGATCTTCCCCGCGAAGACATCGTCTTCCACCGTCACCTCGCCGTTTTCCTTCCCCGCGAAGGACCCCTTCCGAAGAATCTCGAACCCCCTCGCCGATGCGCGCGGGCCGCCGACCACGTCTTGAGCTCCCCCAGCCGACGATCTCCTAAAAACACCCTTGTTCCCCGCCTCGGAAGGAACCCAGGGCCTCCACCACTACCAAGAAGTCCAAACAGGCCGAGGAGAGGCCGAGGAACCATTCGAGGAATTCCCCTCCACGGCATCCGCGATCCCCTTCGAGGTCCCCGACAAGAAGTGACGATGACGACCCGAGGACCCTCTGTCATGGGAGATCGTGAACGCCCCAATTCCTGCGGGCATGGAGAAACCTCCGCAACTGGGGAACTACGACGGCCTGGCCGACCTCGACGACCACGTCGAAAGTTTCGAAGCCATACTCGACTTCAGAAACGCCAGGGGAGCCATTAAGTGCAGGCTTTTCCCCACCACCTTGGTACAAGGGTCTGGCACCCGGGTCGATCACATCCTGGAAGCAACTAAGACAGCGCTTCACCAAACACTTTACTGCATCTCGTCGACACCCGAAGACGAAAGCTGCCCTAGAAAGCATCTACCAGGGGAAGAACGAATCTCTCCAGAACTACATTGAGAGATTCAACAGAGAAGCTGTCGAGGTCCATACGACCGACAACATGAAGAAGTATTTAATCATCCAAGAGCTAGGTTTTGGATCTGACTTTGCCAAGTCCGTGGGCCTCCGCAGACCCCACCGTCTGGAGGATCTCCTCCAACGGGCTCAGTCGTACATCGAGCTCGAGGAGTCGGAGGCAGCGCAGATCGCCCTTGAATCGAGATGCAAAGAAGGCCCCTACTGCCACAAAGAAGAAGACTCTCCTCCCCGATGAGGAGGAGAAAGAAAGAGCGATAATCGCCCCCGTGAACCTCATGAACCACGCGGACCAGCTGGCCGGTTCACTGAATACACCCCACTAACGCTCCCCGCGCGCGAATCCTCTCCGAGTGCCAGAACTCAGAATTTGTGAAAGGAGGAGTCCGCTTTCCGAAGCCCACTGTCCCTAAATCAAACGTTGACAAGTCAAAATACTGTAGGTTCCACCGGAGTCACGGGCATGTCACAGAAGACTGCATCCATCTCAAAGATGCGATTGAAATTTTGATCAAGGAATGGCACCTAAAGAAATACGCCCAGAAGAATGATACTCCTCGTCCCAGTTCCCGGGAAGCCCAGAACGTCGAGGAGACGACACCCCCACCCGACGAGAGTCGGCTTCAGGTCGCCCTCAGCGTCACTCGACCCGAGGACTTCTTTGTCCCCATAATCATTGAGGGCCACGGAGAAATTCGCAACATGTGGGCGACCTTCCCCCACGAGGACCCCTTCACTGCCCGTAGCACCTGGGAAAGCTTCCCCAAAGCGATGGTCATCTCCGGGGGTGGTCCCGAGAAGTTGTTCGTCGGATCGATCAAGCAGAATTTTGATGAGCTGGAATCCACAACGTCGGCGAAGACAACCACTCTCGAGAAAGTGCGGGGGAACTCCAACCCTATCACCTTCTACCTCGAGGAACTCCCCAGGGGAACGCCAAACGCCACTATTCCTCTCCTGGTCAGGGCACAGATGGCGAACTTTGACGTTCGAAGGATCCTCGTCGACCAGGGAAGTTCGGTCGACATCATGTATGCCCATCTGTTCGGGACCCTTCTGCTCGACGAGAGACATCTGACCCCGTACGTTGGTTCAGATCTGCAGGGGTTCAACGGAACCACCACCAGACCATGGGGTTACGTTGAGCTGATGGTTAAATTCGGGGCCGAAGACACTGCCCGACAGGTGAAGATCTGTTTCCTGGTGGTCGAATTCCCATCCCTTTACAACTGCATCCTCGGGAGGACCACCCTGGCCGAGCTTACGGCGGTGCCATCAACAGTCCACCTCAAAATGAAGTACTACACGGCCAGTGGACGAGTAGTGACGATGCACGGGGACATAGACGCGGCCAGGAGATGCTTCGATGCCGCTGTCAAAGGCATGAGTTCCATTGCCACCAAACCCAAGACCGTGGCCAAGCCACCCCCAGACGCCGAACAGGCACCTCTCCCGCGCGTCAATGTGATCGAACTTGACAGCAGGTTCTCAGGCGAACCCGATGAAGATGGGGCAGAAGACCTCGACCTCTAGGCAGAAAACAACGGGCGACCTCTCCACCCAACGCGCCCCATCCCCGACGGAAACTTTGAGCTCGTGGTACTCGGGGACGATCCAGACCGTAACGTGAAGATTGGCACCGGAATCCCCGACCTAGCAAAGGAGCAGCTGAAGGCATGTCTAAGGGAGAACGCTGATCTCTTTGCATGGAGCGCCTCCGAGATGCCTGGCCTCGACCCCGAGGTGGCTTGCCATCAGCTCGCAGTAGATCCGGCCGCTAGGGCCATAGCTCAATGTAGACGTAGGCAGTCTCCCGAAAAAGCGGAGGCTGCTGAAAAAGCTTTAAAAGACCTCCTAGAGGCGAATTTTATTTCGGAGGCCAGGTACACAACCTGGCTGTCCAACGTTGTACTCGTAAAAAAGAATAATGGAAAATAGAGGATGTGCGTTGATTATACTGATCTTAACTGGGCTTGCCCGAAAGACTGCTATCCCTTGCCTAACATCGACCAGCTGGTCGATAATTCTGCATGTTACAAACTATTATCCTTCATGGACGCATACTCGGGATACAACCAAATTCCCATGGACAAGGTCGACAAACAGCACACGGCTTTCATGACCGAGTCGGGTAATTACTACTACAATGTAATGCCTTTCGGCCTGAAGAACGCCGGTGCAACCTACCAACGGATGATGAACAAGGTTTTTCGGGCTGAAATCGGCGACATGCTCGAGGTCTACATGGACGACATGATCGTCAAATTGGCAAAAGAATTCGACCATGCCGCACACCTCAAGAAAGTGTTCGGCACAGTGAAGAGGTGCCGCATGAGGTTCAATCCCGACAAATGTACCTTCGGCGTTCGGGCAGGTAAGTTCCTCGGTTTTTACCTCACAGAGCGAGGAATCGAAGCCAACCCCGACAAGTGTAGGGCTTTTTCCGAGATTCCTACTCCGGACTCAAAGAAGTCGATACAATCATTGAACGGGATGCTCACCGCTCTCTCCCGCTTCGTCGCCAAGTTTGCACAGTACGCACTCCCATTTTTCAAACTTCTTTGACAAAAAACGGAGTTTGAATGGAGCGAAGAATGCGAGTAGGCGCTCCTCCACCTAAAACAAGTCCTATCGCAACCCCCGGTCCTCTCACAGCCTGAGGGCGGGGAGACACTTTTCTTATATCTTGCAATCACGAGTGAAGCAGTCAGCGCCGTCCTCATTCGGGAAACCCCAGACTGGCATGAGCCAATTTACTTCACGAGAAAAGCCCTCCAAGGCCCCGAGCTCAGGTATCATCAGATAGAGAAAGTCGCTCTGGCCCTCGTTACCGCGGCCATAAGGCTACGCCACTACTTCCATGTCCACATTGTCGTCGTAAGGACCGAACAACCTATAAGGCAGCTCCTTGGACGACCAGACATGGCGGGGAGGATGCTCAGGTGGTCGCTCGAACTCGCCGAGTTTGACATCCAATACGAAGGGAGGAAAGCCCTGAAGGCTCAGGTATTGGCCGACTTTGTAGCGGAGATGACCGTCCTGGAACCTTCGACCAACGGATCCCAGAAATGGATGATCTATGTCGATGGAGCATCCAGCCCGAAGGGAAGCGGGGCGGGCATCATCCTCGAAAATGAGGATGGCATCCTGATCGAGGTATCCCTCGAACTATCCTTCCCAACGTCGAACAACCAAGCGGAATACGAGGCCTTCCTCGCAGGACTTCGACTAGCCGAGGACCTCGGCACCAAGGAGGTCAAACTCTTCACGACTCCCAGCTCGTGGCCTCGCAAGTCCGAGGAGAGTACCAGGCCAAGAACGACAACCTCATAGAATACTTGGCCTTGGTGAAAGAAAAGATGAAAAGGTTCACCTCCGCGGAAGTAACTCACATCCCCCGCGAGCACAATGCCAGAGCAGATGTCTTGTCCAAATTGGCAAGCACAAAGAAGAAAGGCGGGAACAAATCCGTCATACAAGAAGTACTTTCCCGACCGAGCATCGACAAACCCACTCCAGTGGCGGACGTAAACGCCATTGGTGACAGCAATTGCTGGATGACCATCGTGTACGAGTACCTCACGACAGGCAAACTGCCCGAAAATCCCAAGGAAGCCGGAATGGTCAAACGACGGGCATGCTCATAGACGATAGTCGAGGACAAGCTATACCGGTGAGGGTCCTCTATCCCCCTCCTCAGGTGCGTCGAGGAGACCAAGGTCCCCGGCATCCTCCAAGAAATCCACGAAGGAATCAATGTACAGCACCTCAGCGGGCGATCGTTAGCCCTTAAGGCGCTTCGAGCAGGGTATTACTGGCCCACCATGCAACAGGACGCCAAGGAACACGTCAAGAAGTGCGACAGATGCCAACGACACGGGGACATGCACCTTGCTTCTCCCAACGAGCTCAAAACACTGTCCTACGCGTGGCCGTTTGCGTGGTGGGGGATGGATATCCTCGGACCTTTCGTCCAGGCACTACGCTAAAAAAGTGTTTAGACGGCACTTAAAAGACAGCGCTTCTATACAAAAGCGCTGCTAAAAAGAATAAAAAAATTTCGCTAAAAAAAAGCGCCTTACAAGAAAGGATTTAGAAAGCGCTTTTAAAAAGCGCTGTAAAAGACTGCCACCTTAGACCACCTTAGAAAGCGCTTTCCAAAAAGCGCTGCTATATGTGTCACTTTAGAGAGCGCTTATAAAAAGCGCTGTCTTAAGGCCACCTTAGAAAGCGCTTTTAGAAAGCGCTCTTATAGGCCTTTAATTATTTTCACTTTAGAAAGCGCTTTCTAAGGAAAAGTGCCCTTTAAAGTCCTTTACTAATTAAAATATAAAACAATTCTAAACATTTTCAGAGACACTTTTATTCATTTTCTCTCTCGACCGTTTCTCTAAACCCTCGCCGTCGTTCTTGCCATTGCCATTGCCATTGCCGTTCGTGAAAACGTTGTTGTTCTTATTCTCTTATCATTCATTTCTCTTTTATTATTCATTTCTCAAATCGTTCTGAAAACGAAAATGAATAAGGTACTCTTTTATTATTCATTTCTCTTTTATTATTCATTTCTCTTTTACTATTCATTTCTCTGAAAACGAAAACGAAAAAGTTTTCACGATGGTTGCAGAATCTTTTTTCTTTTATTTTTCATGTATATTTTTACGAAAAAGCTTCCTCTTTTATTGTTGTAGAATCTTTTTTCTTTCATTTTTCATGTATATTTTTACGAAAAAGTATTTTTTTTTATAATAAGCTCATTCTATTATGCATTCATGATACAACCTAGTTTTGTGGAAGGTATTTTCATAAGGAAGCTAATATTAAAGTATCTTCACAACTATTATTGAAATTGTGAAGGTTATTTCATGACTATTAAATATTTTCTACTGTATATTTGGCAAAGTTGATTAGTATAAACAACCTAGTATTGATTGAAATTGTATTTCGCTAGTTGTGTTGTGTTTGGTCTATCCTTTTTTTCCAAGTTCATTTCTTTTATTTTCTAGAACTTGTGACTTTTTGTTATAAGTTTATTGTCTACTTTATACTTATGTAGGTGTTTACCTCTAATTGTTGCTTGTTTGTGATTACATGTTGCCACTTATCAAGTTATGACTCATAATTGGTCAATTAATGATATTTCATTTTATGATACGTGTATAGGGGTTACTTGTGTTCAAAGTGTGAAAGTCGGATCGTTTCCCTACAGGTATAACATTTTTTCTTTTTGTTTTTGTTTAGTTTAATTAGTATAACTATGGATAAGAAATGGATGTCTTCAAGTCGATTGTCGAAAGAGTAAGACAATGGGGTATCAGAATTCGTTAAGTTTGCTGTTGCGCACGCCAAAGACCCCAGTCGAATGATATGTCCTTGCTTGGGTTGCTGTTTTGGGAGTCGGGTTGACGCGGTTCAGTTGGCATCGCATTTATTGAGGAGTGGAATTGATAGAAGTTATACATGTTGGAATTTGCATGGTGAGAAAATTAACGGGAATGTTGAATCGGGGGATAATACGACCTACGCTTCATACGACAATGGCACAGATACATACGATTCTGATCGAGTCGAAGAGATTGCAGAAGCACTTGAAGAAGATCTTAAGGATTGTCCCAAAATGTTTGAGAGGTTAGTAAGCGATGTAGAGAAACCGTTGTATAATGGTTGCACCAAATTTACAAGATTGTCTGCGGTATTAAAGTTGTACAACTTAAAGGCGGGCAATGGATGGTCGGATAAAAGTTTCACAGAATTATTGGCCCTGATGAAAGATATGCTTCCAGAGGATAATGTTCTTCCCAATCGAACATATGAGGCCAAAAAGATGTTGTGCTCTATTGGCATGAGCTATGTTAAGATACATGCCTGTCCAAACGATTGCGTATTATTTCGAAATGAGTATGCATCGTTAAATGAGTGTCCTAAATGTGGTGTCTCTCGATATAAGAAAAAGTTGTCTCCAGCAAAAGTCTTATTGTATTTTCCTATAATTCCGAGATTTAGACGCATGTTTCGTAGTGAGACCGATTCAAGACACTTGACTTGGCATGCAGATGAAAGAATTATTGATGGAAAGTTTCGACATCCGGCAGATTCACCACAGTGGATGAAAATTGATGATGATTATCCTAAATTTGGAAAAGAAGCAAGAAACCTTCGCTTGGCATTATCTACTGATGGAATGAACCCACACAGTATTCAAAGTATCTCACATAACACTTGGCCTGTGATCATAATGATTTATAACCTACCTCCATGGCTATGTATGAAGCGTAAGTACATGATGTTATCTATGTTAATTTCTGGGCCTAGACAACTAGGGAATGACATAGACGTATACTTGGCACCCTTAATCGAAGATTTAAAATTTTTGTGGGAGAACGGTGTGAAGGTTTATGATGGGTATAGGAAAGAAAGTTTCAACTTGAGGACGATGTTGTTTGGCACAATTAATGATTTTCCAGCATACGGAAATCTATCAGGGTACAGCATAAAAGGTCAATGTGCGTGTCCTATTTGTGAAGATAAAACAGATTGGACGCGATTGGAGTTTGGTCAGAAGAATGTCTTTCTCGGTCATCGTAGATTCTTAAATTCTAATCATCACTATCGTGGGTGGAGAAAAACATTCAATGGAGAGCCAGAACATGGTAGAGCTCTAACTATATTGACAGGTGATCAAATTTTTGAAAAGGTGAAAGATGTGATAACTCAGTTTGGAAAGCCTTTTGCACATACACTTGTCAAGAGTGGGTGGAAGAAGAGGTCAATTTTTTTTGAACTGCCATATTGGAAGTCGTTGTATGTAAGACATTTTCTCGATGTTATGCATATTGAAAAAAATGTATTTGACAGTGTTATTGGTACGTTACTCAATATACCAGGAAAGTCTAAGGATGACCTTAAAGCAAGAAAGGACTTGGTACATATGGGGATAAGAACTGAATTAGGACCCTTGAAGAAAGGAAAACGAACATATCTACCACCTGCTGCGTATACTCTATCTAGAAAGGAGAAAAAAGTATTGTGTAAGTTTCTAAGTGAAGTTAAAGTTCCAGAAGGATACTCTTCAGATATTAGAAGACTTGTGTCTATGAAAGACCTCAAGTTAAAGAGTTTAAAGACGCATGACTGCCATGTTATAATGGAACATTTTCTACCAAAAGGTATACGTTCTATTCTGCCAGAAAAAGTAAGAAGCGCAATAACTAAATTGTGTTTTTTCTTCAAGTCAATTTGCAGTAAGGTGATCAATCCTGCGATCTTACCAACATTGCAAAAAGAACTAGTTATTACTTTGTGTGATCTTGAAATGTATTTTCCTCCCTCATTTTTTGACATAATGGTTCATCTAGTTATTCATCTAGTGAAAGAGACACAATTGTGTAGACCGGCTTATATGAGATGGATGTACCCTGCAGAACGTTATATGAAAATATTAAAAGGGTATGTGAAAAACCGAAGTCGACCAGAGGGTTGTATTGCCGAACGATACATTGTTAAAGAAGCGGTTGAGTTTTGTACTGAATATCTGTCCAATGTACAATCAATTGGACTCCCCAAATCTCATATTGTTGAAAAAAAAGAAGGAAAAAAGTTAATTGGAAATGAAGTTGTGACAGTATCAAGGGTCGAACGGGATCAAGTGCATTTGTATGTTCTGCACAATGAGAATGAGGTTGAGCCATATGTTGAAATGCACAAGGATGTTCTCCGAGGTTTAAATCTGAATAGAAATGAGAAATGGATAGTACGAGAGCACAATCGAAGTTTTATACCTTGGTTTAAGGATCATATTTATTCAAAGTATTATTCAGACCGCGATTCAATAACAGAAAGGTTGAGATGTTTAGCATATGGTCCAAGTATGGTCGTGTTTTCTTATATCGCATACACAATTAATGGATACACATTTTATACCAAAGAACAAGATGATAAAAGTACTATGCAAAATAGTGGTGTCACCGTGGTAGCTGAAGCAATGCACATTTCAAGTGTGAAAGACTTAAACCCCAAATTTGCAAATCTGTCATATTTTGGGGTTATCGAGCGCATTTGGGTGCTTGATTATGAGAAGTTTCAGATTCCTATATTTCGTTGCAAGTGGGTTGAAAATAATAATGGCGTACGAATGGATAAGTCAGGATTTTTGCAAGTGGATCTTAATAGGGTGGGGTACAAAGATGAGCCTTTTATTCTAGCCTTTCAAGCTAAACAGGTGTTCTATGTCACTGATCCGACAAGTACAAAATGGTCTATAGTGCTTTTATCTAACAAAGTAATTGATGAAAACGTTGGAGATCAAGGTGATATTGATGTTGATATTGAATCATTTACTAGAAATGATCAAGATGAAAATATTATAGCGAATGAATCATATACTAGAAATGATCATAATGAGGGTATTTGGATCAATCCAACCGTCCGTGTTGTTAAGAGACGGGTAGAACATACTCCAAACAAGAAAAGAAAGAGACGTTAGTGAAAAAGGTACTAGTTGTAAAATTATAGCTTATATCATTCAATATAGCTTATATCATTCAATAGATTAGGATTATGGATTTTTATATTTGTCATTTAATTTCTGTTTTTTTCTTTCTTACAGTGAAGATACGCACGAGTAGCATGGGCTAGAGCAACCAATATTACATGGGTCAAAGTGGAGATTCCTTCAAATGGGACAATTGGTGATTTCTATCACGGTATGCATGGTTTTATAACTTAGGATTTATTTTAATATTTATCGGATATGTCATATATATATATATATATATATATATATATATATATATATATATATATATAATTTATTACTTTTAACTAAATAATGCGTATTTTGTTTTGTTATGTAGTATTTCGATGATATGGCGTGTCCTTATTACACGAGGAAACAATTGCAAGATACTAAGGAGGAATTGTGCAAATTTTTTATTACAAGAAGAATTCTTTCTTGATTGTATAGTTTGGTGAATGTAAATTCTAGTTTATTGAAATGTAAATTCTATACAGGTTTGAAACCATACAATAGAATTGTGCGAATTCTGCATGTAAATTCTAATTTATTGAAATGTACAAATTCTAGTTTGTAAATTTGTGAGAATTCGGCATTAATGTAAATTCTAGTTTTGAAATAGAATTTGTTGATGGAAATGCATATCCATACTGGTTTATTGAAATGTGAATTATACAGGTTTATGGAAATGTGAATTATACAGGTTTCTGCATAAAAAAAAATGGTTAAAATGGGATTTTTTAAAAAAATCTTCAAAATTTTACGTAGACAAAAGACAGCGCTTTTAATAAAAAAGCGTTGTCTAAGGTTATACATTAGACAGCGCTTTCAAAAGTGCTGTCTAAAATCCAGCTTTAGAGAGCGCTTTTAATGAAAAAGCGCTCTCTAAAAGTATATAAAAAAATCAATATACGTATACATTTAAAGCGCTGTCTAAAAGTACCTTTAGAGAGCGCTTTTGAATGAAAAAGTGCTTTCTAAAGTTTATAAAAAAAAAATTTAAAATTTTTAACGTATACTTTAGACAGCCCTTTTAAAAGCCCTGTCTAACATCCCTTTTAGAGAGCGCTTTTTCATAAATAAAAAAGCGTTGTCTTTACCTACGACAGCGCTGGCTTAGACAGCGCTTTTAAGCGCTGTCATAGGCCAAAAAAGCGCCTTCTTTTCCCTTGTTTGGCGTAGTGAGGGTCATATCAAAACAAATACCTCATCGTCGGGGTGGACTACTTCACGAAGTGGATTGAGGCGGAAGCATTGGCCAAAATCACAGCCTTCAATATACTGCGTTTTTACAAGAGGAACATCCTCGCCCGATTCGACGTGCCTCAAGCTATTGTCACCGACAACGAAACACAGTTCACCGACAAGAACTTCCAAGACTTCGTCTCCAAGCTAGGCACGAAGCAGCACTTCACGTCGGTCGAGCACCATCAAACGAACGGACAGGCTGAGGTGCCAAACAGAGTAATCCTACGAGGACTGAAACGTCGATTAAGAGACGCCAAACAACGGTGGGTCGAGGAGCTACACAGCGTCCTTTGGGACTACCGAACGACCCCACATTCCACGAGCGGGGAGACCCCTTTCCGTCTGACCTACGGAACGGAAGCGGTGATCCCTGTGGAAATCAGGGAACCCTCTAGGAGGACAGAAGCCCCCCTCGACGGGGACGCGAACGACGAAGCCCTGAGGGAAGAACTCGATTTCGTCGAGGAGACACGTTCGGGCGCTTCTCTCCGAGAAGCTTCACTTAAGCAGAAAATAACACTACGTTATAACGACAAAGTTATCAAACGTGATTTTCAGGTGGGCACCCTCGTCCTACGAAGGAACTAGAAAGACTCGCGAGAAGGCAAACTCGCCGCGAACTGGGAGGGCCCGTACCGCGTCCGCGCGAAAACGGGGACAGGAGCCTGCTTCCTCGAAAATTTGCATGGGGAAGAACTTGCTCGACCATGGAACGCTGAGAAGCTCAAACAGTACTACAGTTAACCACTGCCCGCGACTCGCTAGCACCGCGATTACGGGGACGCGCTAAGGTACGAGCGCAACACCCCTATACAGAACACGATGGTCGAAGGCCGCGTTGTGTGTGCGCGAGGACTTTTGATCTGACGAGGATACCTCAATTGAGCTCCGCCGTCATTGTACCAATTAGGCAGAACACCCAGCTCGCGATGGGAAGTTCACGCCACGAAGCTAAGACCTCGATCGAGCTCTTAGCCTCGTTGAAGGTCGGAATACGCCTCCGACCACTCGACCCAGCTCTCCACGCGGTCAGGGACTATCAAAGTCGAGCAAAATCCCAAAGTCTTTATTACTTAGACAAAAACAAAGTATAACAAATGCAATAACATCACACACAACGAAAACATACAAACATCACACGTACAGATAATCAAAAATGCATTAATCGGGTAGAAAGCCCATCGTACAAGTGTTACAAAGTATCAAAAAGCCCCTGGCACGCAGGCCGGGCACAAGTCATTACAAAAAAACAAGTGGAACGCAGGCCGAACAAGCAAGACTAAACAGCGATCTCATCCTCGACCCGACGTCCATCCTCCTCGTCCTCTTCCTCTAGCAGGTCCAACTTGCCATTGACCACACGAAGGAACGGGCTAATCCTGTCGAGTGCAAGCTGAACATCCGGATTCTCGGCGCCGACCTGCTCCACTTCATTCTTAAAGCCTATCTCGAAGGCCTCCAGACTATCTTGCTGAAGTTCCCAAATCTTTGCAATCAGGGGTCGTGCGGTCGGCGAAACGTTTCTCCTCGACAGATTCGTTCTCCGCGGGACGGACAATGGCTTCCAACTCTCAAATCCTGGTCCGAAAACGATCACGCTCCTCCTGAGTTGCCTTCAGTGCAGCCTTGGGCTCATTCAGCTCGTGGAGGGTGTTGGCATAGTCCTCGCATTTGGCCTGGGCCTTTTGCAGATCAGTCGCGCCTGTCCTTGTCCTTCTCGGAAGGGCATTGTAGTCATCCTCCCAGCTTCTGTAACTCGGAGGCAGAGGGGTTTCATCATTCAATATCAAGGCAGTATCGAAGACTCGCATCATGGAAGCAAGGTCCTCGACGAGCGCCTCTCTCCTGGTCGCACCGTCCATTCCCAGAAATGCCTTCACCTCGGCATCAACAATGACAGGGGGGCTTCCCCCGAAGAAATTCTGCTGGAGGTGATAGGCGGGCATCAGAAACTTCTCCGGTGAGGCAGGGTCCATGAGATCCACGAGGACAGGTCCCTCGGTCCTCGCTTTCTTGGCAGGGGTGCTCTCCGAAGGAGGAGACTGGCTACAACCGTGGAGAGGCGGAGCCACTCATCGCCCCAGCTGACGTCGCAACCTAAATAACTTGAACACAGCTCTTGGTTCGCTTAGGTGCCTGTTCAGCGGGCCAACTTCAGGATGCGCTCGGTAGCGTTCGACATTTGAGCTACAAGGAAAAACATGGAGAAAGTTAGCACAAAGGAACAAAACTAAGTGGACCGCCCGAACAGGACAAGGAGCTTCTACCTAAGAACCTCTTGGCCTCATCGGGAGACTTGCACTCGAGGAGACCCCGGGTGTTTATGTAACGGGCCGCAGTCACAACCCTTCCTCGAGAGTCAATGAGGTATTTTCCATCCCTACCAACGCACTCTGCCCGGTTAAAATGGTTGACATACTCGACCAGCGTGGCGTACGCTCCTTTGTCCTCCTCCGATAGCTCGCCAGGCTTCACGAGGTAGTCCTCTGTGCCGAGCGCAAAGTGCGCATCCTCCCACTCCAAGGGACACTTGGACACAAACCTTTCCTCCCCGGAACTGTCGGGCACAATGTCATAGAGCGTACCCACAGCCTCGTGCGTCGCGGGCATGACATAGTAGAACCTATCCTTGAAATTCCTAATCGAATCCGAGTACGCCTTGAACAGCTTCCTCGGTTGTTTGAAAGAGACCCAACTATGTCGCCCATGGTCCGTTGAACGTTGGAGGTGGAAGACGCGGAAGAAGAGCGTGAGAGTGGTCCCGATCTTGAGATAGTCACACACGATCTCAAATGCCCGCATGAAGGCAAGCGCGTTAGGGTGAAGCTGGGACGGCGCCAAGTGCAGACGGTTGAAAACCCCCAATTGAAAGCGGTTGAAGGGGAGACGGATACCGGCCTCTTTAAAGGCAAACCCATACATAGGGAACCTCAACCCACGGTAATTCGAACATATGCAGTGGTGTGCCTGAGGTTGAAAAACCATCCACTTCGCCTCTTCGCCCTCAGGGACATTCTCGACGAAAGCGAAAGCGTTCGTGTCGTCGGCAGTGAAACGCGACTTTATGCGTAGAGGCTCCTCCCCCGACCCATTCAGCGGCCGGACACACGAGCTCCTCCCCAGGGATCTGAGCGGGTCCGTCCACGTCGGGTTCAGTATCTATCTGGAGAATCCCCGGAACCCTCACGACCATTTTTTTTACCTAAAAAGCAGAGGAAATAGGTGAATTCGTTGGCCGCGACCAAATCCAACCTTCCACCGCCAATCAAGTGAAAGGGCAGCAAGAGCAAAGAAAATGCTCAAGGACACGGTGAACTGCCCCTCCCTTCTTCGGGTCTCCAACCCTCCCATATTGTTTCCCCGTGACATTCATCGTATGTCCTCGAGGTATTCATCGAGTCCTCGGGGTATTCATCGGGTCCTCGGGATATTCATCCCAAGCCTCCGCCAATCCTACCGGAACCCTAGGAACATCCCGCCGTTCCCAGCCGGAACTCAAGGGATTACCGGGAACTTCATCAGTTCACCGGAAAACCACAAACAGAAAGTAAAACGGAAAAGAAAGGGATCAGAAGCTTACTTGGAACGGTGGTGGAAACTTGACCGGAGCAGAAGATACGGCGAAGTACGGCGGTGAATGACGGCGGAGCAGCGACAGAGGTAGAAAGAAGAGGGGAGCGAAAAAGGTGGAAACGTGCAACTGACACGAACTCGGCCCTTTTATAGGCTGCTCACGAGACTTGAGGATTTCCTAGGCAATCGATTACGCTACCCTAGCGTAGCCGCCCTAGGCAATGATGAGGGGTGACACGTGGCCACACGCTTCACCAGGCACGACTTTTCATTCCCCAACACGCCTTTTCGTTCACCTTGGTTCAGACTCCTCGTGTCACCGCGACATCGCCCATCTGCGGCCGGTCTAGCGGGTGCAGATCTATTTGTTTCTGCCCGGTTTACCAACTGTTCCTCATTTAGAGTCCCTTCCCCGGTTGGACACGTCCTCGACATAGTGCTGACCCTAAAGTCATTACCCTGATACCTCAGAGCAACGACTTGGGGGGCTCATGTTCTGGACTGGGTCGGGGTCTGTTCCTCAATCGATCAGGCCCAACCCACAACGTCCTGGGGTGGCCCAACAAAGGTCTTTTATCACAACCAACGTCGAGCACAGGCCCACCTCAACAGTGTCGGGCACATGCAACGCCTCAACAGTGTCGGGCACATGCAACACCTCGGTGGTGTTCGGACACACGCGACATAGAGCGTCGGGCAGAGGCGCTAAGTCTCTCCGAGCTCGCACTTCCTCGACACTCAAGTACTCCTTCCCGTGAGGAGCCATCTCCTTCTGCACATAAGAGTCCTCCCTGCGAGGACACGTCTCTCCCCCGACACGCAAGACTCCTCCTCGCGAGGACACGTTCTCATGTAACTGCCCACTCCCGATGGAATCGGTCTGCCCTAATTCCGGAGATCTAGGAGCAGTTACCCGGGCGAAGACCACGTGCTGGTCTTCACTACGCCACGTAAGCCCTGGCAGTTGCTTGGATTGGGTCTGGCAATCCAGTCCAGTGCTAGTGACCGTTGGCCCCGCGCTGGGGGCTCTCTATAAATACCCTCTCACTTGAGAGAGCCAGGTTACACACACACTTTCTTACTCTAACCTTGTACTTGCTTTTACTTGTGACCCTTGCCTTACTTGAGCGTCGGAGTACCTTGCAGGTACACCCCCCTCCCCGCCGTCTTTCAACCTCACCGGAGCTGAAGTCCAGATGACATTGTTGGCCACCAGATACTGTCTGATCCAGGTACGATCAGTGGCGCCGTCTGTGGGAACTCTTTGTTCGCCGTCTGTGGGCCATCCCGCCAATTTTTTTTACAATTTGATTTACTACATAATTTACAAAATTGTTAATCATTACCAAAGATGCCTACAAATTTTAGCAATGCATAGTAAAACTTTAACAAGTCTTAATGTAAATGTCATATTCTTCAACATAAACATACAACGTAACTATAATACCAAAAACTTAAAACAAACACACTAAAACCCCAAAACTCAAAACTTTATTATCATAATGAGAAACAAACCCCTCTATGCAAAACTTACCTTATAGTTTTAGAACCCGACTCCAATGACAACGAGTAATAGAAAATAGAAAAGAATGTATTATCTATATTTTACAATAAAGACTTTTCCTACTATGAGCGAAAATAAAAAACGAAGTAGAGACAAATTAATGTCTTCAAAATGATGTGTTTGTGGTTATGTGAAAAATGAATATTAGGGTTTGAAAAAATGAGGGTTGTTTTAAAAGTATATCTACTACATACCACGTTAATATTGTTTTAATTCCAAGTAAACAAATTTTTTTTAACCAAAACAACCCCGTGGGCAAAAACCACCCCCGCCCCGCCCTCGGCCCGTTTTAAAAGTGGGTTAGACGGGGTGGGCCAACTTAAGACACCGAGGCAAAAACCTCGCCCCGACCCGCAAAAAATGGTGGGTTAAACGGGTGAGTCTGGCGGGCCAACCGTTTTACCACCCCTATATATATATATATATATATATATATATATATATATATATATAAAGAAATAGAAATCTATATAATACTCATTTATTTATTTAAAAAAAATAACCATAAAAATGATACAATAGGTGTCGAAACAGTCCCAAGGGATGACCTAGTAGTAAATGCTTGAGTCTTGAGAGTGTGCTCCTCTCAAGGTCTCAAGTTCTAAGAAAAAATAGGTTAAGGAGGAGTGTAAAAAATAAACAAAGGTGTGGGTTAGAGTATAGTAAGTGCCCTAGTTTTAAATGAACAAACCCCAAATAAAAAATTCTTCTAAACCTATTTTTCTTAAAATAAAACCTAATTACGAAATAATAAAATAAAATAAGATAAAAACCTAAAAAAAAACATTATGGGGTGCCCCTTTTTCCGTTTTTTTTCTAAATAATGGTAAAAATTTGACCTTTTCACACTTTTTATGTCTCCAATATCCTCTTGACAAATGATATTTTTTTAAATAATAAAAAAAATCTATAATCAACTACCTAACTATTAATGGAACATGCTACCAATCACCCTATATTACCCTATAACTCAAATTTCATTTACACTAATTGATGTCCTTTTATGTAATCAACTACCTAACTATTAATGGAACATGCTACCAATCACCCTATATTACCCTATAACTCAAATTTCATTTACACTAATTGATGTCCTTTTATGTAATCAACTACCTAACTATTAATGGAACATGCTACCAATCACCCTATATTACCCTATAACTCAAATTTCATTTACACTAATTGATGTCCTTTTATGTAATTGACTAAGTACTTTTTTCATTGTCCAATGAAAAGCAAGATTTTTGCCAAATGGCAACTCCCTCACCTTCTCTCTTTCTCGTCTACCCTTTTTCTCTCTTTCCCACTGAACAATTTGAATCCTCTTTCTCCCTCTTTCTCCTTCTCATTCTCTATCTTCCTCTTTCCCCGTTGCTTCTCCCAAAACCCTAAAAAAAATCAATCGCTACTATCTCTCCCTCTCTCTTCAATGGCTACCATTAACGTACAAATTGAAGCTGGTCAAGACAACATAGCTCCCTCAAAGCAATCTCTTCCTCCGCCTAAATCTGTTGATTCTCAATCTGTTTTCAGAAGGTTTTCTTTTTTCACTTTTTTTTAAAAAAATCGAATATTGTCGTTATAGTTTTTCATTGGAAATTCTGAATGTTTTATAATTTACTCTACAAGAATAGATGGCTAGGGTTTTCTGTTTGTTTCTTCTAATCTAACTCACTCAATTTCTTATTTTGTTTTGGGTGTTTTGGGGATTTACAGGTTGCAATCTGAATTGATGGCTTTGCTGGTAAGCAATTAGATCTCTCTTTCACTTTTCTATGAATTTTGGCTCTATTTTTTATGCATATGTTAATGCAATGTAATTTGGGATCATTTAAAAATTTGATTCATTTATTATTTGAGAGATTTGTGTGGGATTTTCCAGATGGGTGGAGATTCTGGTATATCTGCATTTCTCGCGGAGGATAATATATTGTGTTGGAAAGGAACAATAACAGGAAGCAAAGAAACTGTATTTGATGGAACATAATATAAACTCTCCCTGTCATTTCCTAATGGGTATCCTTTTAAGGCCTCAAAGGTCAAATTTGACACCACCTGGTTCCACCCCAATGTAGATATGCATGACAATATTTGCTTAGATATTCTTCAGGTAATGAATAATATATGATTATGTCTTAAATACAAACCATTGCTACATACTGACATTAATATGTGTAATGATTAAACTTTGAATTTTTCAGGATAAATGGTCACCTGCATATGATGTAAGAACCATTCTTCTATCAATTCAAAGCTTTCTAGGAAGTCACTGTGAGCGCTGAATTAATTTGATAAGAGACATTTATTTTTTTTAACCATTGTCTTATCTGTTTGTTTGTTAATTATTTTCTTTATCTTTTAATAATAGAGCCAAACATTAGCTCGCCCTTACATCACATATATTGTGATACAATTGCCAATTAAGGTTGAATGGTTATACAAAATGTGTTTGTCCCTTACTGTGATCTAGCCTTTAATGCCATGTTGTTGTTTATGGATGTGTTTTCATGGATAACTGATGGTGGTCCTCATGCGGCTTTCTTGGCAACTTCGCAAGAGTATAAGAGTGTGATGCCTGGACGAATCATCAGTGTTAGTGTTGATTCTCCTGGAAAGCAAGCTTTGAGGATGGTTATGTAAACAAGGCAGCAACATATCTGTATGGACAAGGCCACCGACAACATTTGCAATGCTCAGGTAACTTATGAGTTTGTTTTGATTATGGTTGGTTTTGTTTAGGCACTGCTTGCAAACATGGCTATAATTTGTGTTTGACATGTCGCTGTTTTAAGAATATCTGTGTGTTAGTCTCTACATAATTTTCAGCTGGAGGGTTTCCTTATATTTGCATTATATTTTGGTTACTCAAAAATTAATTGAACCGGTGTCGTAAATCAGCCCAGAGTTGAGAGGTTTGTTTTTAACAGTAATGTAGGTACTGTGGTGGATTCAAAGGTCTGTCATTCTACTGAATTTGATTTCTACTTATGCAGTCATGCGGGAATGTACAATGCATCCCACTGTCTTTATTGTTCATCCTTTTTTTTCCTTTGATTTTCCAGTGTCTCTGGTGGCAGACTAGAATGTACAATGCAAAATATAGCAGAAAATTATTTTAATTCTTATTCATATAGGTGCTATAATGGTGTGGAAGGTATGTGCCTGTTTCATCTGACTAAACATATATCTTTCCCTTTCATATTTGATTGAGCTTGACAAAACCTTTATATAATCATGAGCAGATAAGCTAGATACATTTATTGTATATAATGAAAGGAAAAGGGTTGCCTCATCTTCTAAGTAAAAAAGAAGACATGGACACAAGTCTTTACGCCAGGTTTGACTTGCTAAATTCTATGTGTGAAGTATATTTTTTATGTATGGGATGCCTAAGCACCTATACATATGATCTTCCATTGTGTTTATTCCATTTTAAACTCTATACAGTCCTTGTACTCTTCTGCCGCATCTTTTTGGCCTCTCTCCTTAGGTTTGCACTAGATAACTTTGAATGAGAATATATGGACTTGTGCGCACTTAATAGCTATTGGAGAGTATTCTACTGATGTGTTCTAGAACCATGGTGATAGTCGGAGAACCACACTAGATGTTTGAATTATTAGGATTAATTTTAATTCCCTCAAGTGAGCTGGAAAAGAAGGTAGACTTCATTAAAAAAGCCATGAAGCCTATTTGTGACGTGTTATTTTGATATAACTGTGAATATATGGAATTGCAGCTTAAAAAAGTGTACTATATTAATGTTAGGCTAATATTTGTTCTGGTTTTTCTTGTCAGGATGTATATAATGAGTCATCTTTGTTTAAATTTTCTTATTATTGTTCAGTCCAAAAATTCTATTTTTCTTATGATGATTGCAGCTTTAAAATATAATAATTGCATTAAATAAGACTAATACTTCTATTGGATGTGACCTGGAAAAAGAGTAATGATTTCTCTCTGACTTTATTGGCTTAGTCATATATGGTGGCAACTGCTATTGAACTTCCACGGGCACATGGTATTGAACTTCCACGGGCACATATTATTGAGCTTCTGGTGGCAACTGCTAACTTTGAATGAGATCTCGAGTCATGGAATATAAGGTTTGCTTGTCAACAAGAACTTTTTTGCTTGCACCACTATATTCAGCATACAAACTTTAGATTCCATGAGATAGCCATATCTTTTCTTTTTAGAAAATAATGTTCTGTGTCTTGAGTTGCAGAACAATTGCACTTCATCATGGTTTTGACTAAGATGATTTACTGTGTGCGGATCATAAATGGCTTGAAATTCCAGCAATGGTGAAAACCAAATCAGTTGACGCACAATGTTGCTCGGGCATTATTTTGGGGCGATGAAGAGTTTTCATATTGGTTATGATTCTTATGGTGTCATTACTGGCTTTGGTTCAACCTATTATAGAAGAAATAACCAAGGTCATGCCCTTCAAACTTATCTCATTAGGTAGA
>JALAZF010001220.1:0-51072 GCA_022829125.1 Lathyrus tuberosus | reverse complement strand
TGTGTGTAATGCTTGTATAATCTTCTTCTCCTCCAAAAATGCTTGCATTCCTATACTTCCATATTCCATAAATAGTTTCAGCGATAGCTATTTTCATAATACCAGCATTAAATCCCTTCCCCTTTGTTATGTTGGTGATCCTATTCATCTCATCTTTCCAAGGCAATGTGCTATGCTTCATACCCATCCAAGCAAGTACCTCATTCCAAATGCCCCTAGTAACATTACAGGAAAAGAAAAGGTGGTCAAGATTTTCTTCAGTCTCTTTGCATAGGCTACAAATAACATCCTGCAGCATACCAAATTTTTTCAGGCGATCCTTAGTTGCCATTCGACCATGGCAAGCTAACCATAAATATAATATTGCCCTAGGCCGAGCATAATTATATTGGATAAGACGACTCCATTCAACTGTCGCATTTTGATCAAAGTAATGCTCATACACTCTCTTGATCGAGAAGCTCCTTTTACGCACCATTTCATCCCAAATCTGCTGACATTCATGGATCAGCTCCCTCTTTCTCATAATGGCTTTCATGACCCACGAGCTAGAACTCACGACATTAGCCTGCATAATATCCACACCTTTAAGCTAGTAGCAGTGCACCCATTTTACCCATAAATTATCAAGCTTCATACAAATGTTCCATAAACACTTCATCATTGCTATACCATTCCAGACTTCTATATTTATCATATTTAATCCTCCTTGAGTGATTGGTTTGCAAATAGATTGCCAAGACACAGGACTTTTCCTACTTTTATCAGTACCTGACCATACAAAAGACCTGCAAATGAAGTTAATTTTCTGTATTACACCTTTTGGGAGTAAGAAACATAACATCCAATATTGTGCCATTGAGGTAAGAACATTTTTCACTAGCTGCATCCTACCTGCAGTACTCAATAATTTAGCAGACCAATGTCTCACTCTACTGGTAATCCTATTTATCAGTGGTAAGTAATGACAGATATTCAATCTTTTACATGTTAAGGGCGCCCCCAAATACCTGACAGGGAGCTGAGCTTCACAAAAACGTGTTATTTGTCTTACCAGATGAATATCTTCCTCAGACATCCCACTGCAGAATATTTTGCACTTTTGTGGATTCACATACAGCCCTGTTGATTCAGAGAAAGAGTGAAATGCTTTCAACATTAAATCAATAGACATAACATCACCTCTGCTGAACAGGAGCACATCATCGGCAAAGGCTAGGTGCGTTATCCCAAGCTTTTCACATTTACTGTGGTGATTAAAGTTGGGATTTGACTGCATTTTCACCATCACACGGTTCATATATTCCATTAGAATAACAAAAAGCAATGGGGACATAGGATCCCCTTGCCTAATCCCCCTTTTTGCCTCCAAAGCTTCCGTTATGTCACCATTTACACTAAACCGGTAAGTCACAGAAGTACAAAAAAATTATTATTATTTTCTTAAAAAATATTGTATTATAAATTAAAAATATTATTAACAAAAGTAATTAAAAAACACACTTATTATTTTATAAATAACATTTTAAATTATTTTGTCAAAGATAAAATGATTGCAATTATATTATAAATGTTAAACGGTAACAAAAGAAAAAAATAACTATAACATTTGATATTATAATAATGAATTTATAGTATAAAAATAAAAAATAATAGTAATATAAATTTAAAATTTAATAAAATTTACTATGTTTTAGTAGGTAATATGATTTAAAATGGTGGTTAGTGTAAATATATATTTTAAAAAGAAACATTAAATAAGAATGAAAAAACACGGGTACTGGTGTGTTACGCGCATTTATTTCTAAAATGTAATAAGAATGAAAAAACAAAAAGACAAAATTATTTAACCAAAAAAATTTTGTATTTGCAAAAACACATATATTTTGATTTTTTTTGTTCATAAATATAGTTTTTTCATATATATATATATATATATATATATATATATATATATATATATATATATATATATATATATATATATATATATATATATTTGGATCAACCGTATATTTTTCCGTATGTAAATATTAATTTTATTTTAATATTATTTATAAAAAAAAATTATACAATCATTTAGTTTTATA
Source organism: Lathyrus tuberosus (assembly GCA_022829125.1). Lineage (NCBI taxonomy): Eukaryota > Viridiplantae > Streptophyta > Magnoliopsida > Fabales > Fabaceae > Lathyrus > Lathyrus tuberosus. Next base: position 48,982 of record JALAZF010001220.1, on the reverse strand, counting down.
AATATCAACTAATAACATAGTAGTTATAAATATTACTTTAATTGTATAAATAAATATTAGTAATATAAATAAATACATTTTGCCCGTGTTTGGATTCTTACATGATTTTAAATATATTTACGTTTATTTTCTTTAATTATAGAAAAATTGGTATAACCCATGCGTTCGCACGAATTCTGGTTTGGATATTCGTGTGTTCGCACGAGTAATGGTATGTTACGTGCATTTGTTTCTAAAACATGATAAGAATGAAAAAAAATTGAAAGACAAAATTATTTAACCATGAAAGTTTATCATTTTTAAAATAAAAACATATTTTTATTTATATTTGAAGCATAGATATAGTTGTTCCATATATACAAATATTTGGATATATCAACCGTATATTTTTCCGTATGTAACGATTAATTTTGCTTTGAAATTTTTTTTATAAAAATATTTATGCAATCATTTAATTTTATAAATATCAACTAATAATATAGTATTTGAAAATATTGTTTTAATTATATAAATTAATATTAGTAACATAAATAAATACATTTTGTCTGTGTTTGGATTCATACATTATTTTAAATATATTTACTTTTATTTTCTTTGATTTGACAAAAATGTAATAACTCGTGTGTTTGCACGAATTTTGGTCTAGATATCCGTGCGTTATTAAATATAATCGAAGAAATAGATAATTAATTTAAAAATTAAAAATCAAATAAAAAGAAAGACACCACTTTTAAAACTAATTGAAACTAACATATTTAAAATTGATTGATAAATATATGACACATATTTATAATTTTTTTTCTTTTAATTTATAAGAGATTATATATATATATATATATATATATATATATATATATATATATATATATATATATATATATATATATATATATATATATATATATATATATATATATATATATAATTGTACTATAAATTGATTGATAAATATAATTGTACTCTAAGAGATTATTAATTACATATAATATAATTGTACTATAGAGTATCATTATTTTAAAGAAATTTTTAAATAAATTAAGAAAAAAACTTGTTGTTGTATATAGAAGATAAAACATACTTATTATTATTATTTAATGCTATTAAATTATAATTTAAAATGATGAATCACTCATCAAATTAAAATGATTAATCACTATTTAAACATATTTAATATTATTATTTAATGATATTAAAATTAATTACTATAGCCTATTATTCTACCACCTCCAATATGTTATGATATTGATGACTGGTAAAAAACCTATAATGGGTTCAATTTTCATTATGATAGTTGTTTTTGGTAAAATCACAATGACAATGCAGTCACATGAGAATGTCTTCCATTTTAAAATAAGTTTTAATTACATATTATACAGGTAATAATTGAATTTGGATAAAATTCATAATCCTAAATTTAAAATCATGTTTTTTTGTTAGAATATTATGTTCACTTTCCCTCTTTTTGGCTTGATATAATGAGATGTTTACAGTCAAAATAAAATAGACAAAATAGATTTGACATGTATTTGAGAAATTTCAACACATTTGATAGTTTAGAATTGAATTCTCATATATTCATATATTTCTTCTTAACAGTATACAATAAAACTCAGAATTACACATCACTTTTGGCTCCTGCTACTTGCAAGTTGAAGTTCATTTCAAGCAAACTAACATTCGCTTATCAAAAGGCATTAGAATATCAAAGAACTCAATCCCAGGTGTCAAGTCTAAATACCCCTGCATAACGTTTTGTACATTCTTGCATTAGATAAGAAACTGCAGTGTTAACATACAACTTGACAGAAACTTTCGCAGCCTGAAAATATTTTGTTATATCAAATCAAAATCTATTTGAATTTTCATTAAATTGCAGTTTGAAGAACTATATCAAATCAATACCTCTCTTTCTTTTGTTGTTCTTTATTTCGCGAAAACATTGCCTTTTGAATTGAAACAGCAGCACAACCATTTTACAGAAAAATGACACTTTTGAAAACATTGCCTGCAATATCTCTCTTTCTTTGGATGTTCTTTATTTTTCATCATTAAGAGTAGCTATAACCCTTTTGATTGATATTAGACCAGGAAAAACTACCGAACATATTTTCAATGAATTATACTTATTTCTTGTCACATAAGTTCCTATCGTTATTGTCAGTTTCTCTAAATTGCTAAAATTAACAAAGTTTTATAAAATATTCTAAACAATTTAGTTTAAACATTCTCTAAGATTCTCTTTGGTATTACTTTTATTTATACACCTAATGAAAGGGCTATGAACACTGATCTATCAATATTCTTCAATAATGCATTGCAACTGATTGCAAATATGTTAGTTACCTGCTGAAAATCTTTCAGCGCTTCCTTGAATTTTCCCAACCCAAGATGAGCAGCACCTCACCCGTAATATCCCTATAACAAAAAAGCATAATTGTATGAAACAAATATTGTTATTAAAGATAACTAAATACAATAGAGGATCTAAAGTTTTAAGAGCTGGAGAACCTTTGAATATTTAGGATCAACTTCAATAGCCTTTGTAGCATCTAATATTGCACCTACAAAGAGTTTTTAAATGTTCCGAAATTGGTAATATCATGAAATAATAAGAGGAGATAGGAGAGCCTTACATGTGAGCTAACTTAGATCATAATGTGGAAACATCATAAGATTATAAACTTGTTTAATCCCAACCGGTTGCTGGCACAAATTCAATTCCAGGAGTGTGAATTAGTTGTGGTTCTGGAACAGCTTCACCCCAGTCCCCTGCAACTGAAAGAATATTCTTTATCAACAAAAACATGAATACATAGTTGCGGAAAAAAAAACTCTACAGCATATGTTGCTTTAAATTCTATCCTAACAAATCTTAATTAGAGAACTAACATGCCGAATAAATAATGGCATAGTAGAGTAATAGTAGATTGAAAATTCATTTTTAGAAGATTCTAATAACAACACTAAAACAAATTAGATATTAAGGGAAACGCCAAACAAAAGCTTATGTGAAGTGCTTAAAGCTCCGGTTTGATTTAGGAAATACTTAAGAGCAAATAATTATGTACCAGCTTTTGGGGATGTCCAGTTGATTGCTGGAACTGCTAGAATAGGCTGAGGAGCAGCCTTTGGCCATGGTTTATCAATTGCAGTGGCCCACTGACCATCAGATGGAACAGCCGCATTAAAGTCTGCAATAGCATAATTTGGGGCAGGAACTTCATCCTCCTCTTGCTTCTTGGCCTCTTCAAGTTCTCTATAGAAGAGTCGATCCATCTGGATTAAAGAAAATATAAAAGTATGAAACAATGTACTTGTTCTAAACTTGCAAGTTCAATCTCCAGTACCATATATGAATCTGTAACATTGTAGAATCTGACAGAAATAAAAACAAAAAATGGCCCTAGAAATATGTATAACAATTCAGATCAGGAACATGGAAGAGTAATACCTGTACATGTTCCACTTTACTGTCCACAGTTTCTCAGGGAGTACAAACTATACCCTTGCTCTGTTCAGAAGTAAAGATCAAAACTAAAGATATAAATACAACTGACAAAGAAAGTAATTGAAAGAATAAAATAATGTAATAATAACTATAGTTGTAAAGACCCATTTGTGGATAAGAAAATTTCTGCAGATAGACATCAGTCTTCTCATCCACAATACCATGCACAAAGTACTCCGGAGCCAAATATCTGCAAATAGACATTGAAACACCAGGTTTTTAGAAAAATGTTATACTAAGAATAAAACATCATAGATGCTTCAAAACCAAGTTCATTATCGAAATTCTTCTCAATACTCTTCACACTCTCCTGAAGCTTATTCATCGCTCCCTCCAAATCAGGGAAGTTCCGCTAAGCATTTTTCGCATTAAACCACGCCATCTCAAAACCTAAACACCAAAACAAACTCAAAATTGTCACACATACACTACCGATTCAAAAACAACCTCAGATCATAGAAAAATCACCAACACTGACCCAACACATAAATTTCTAATCAAATGCAGCATACAAACCACATCTAGAGCAATAAAATAATGTCGGTAAAATAGGACAATCATTTCGGTTCAGACCACCACCACACTCACAGTCAGAAACGCGTTGTCGCCGCCACAGATCTATATACTCCAATCCTTAATATTCTCCAATTTGTAATATCCATTTCTGTAGAAAAACAACAAAAACGGTTCAAAAAATCGAAACGGAAAAACGACAATATTTGAAGCATATGAAGAAAAGTTAAACAAAAACTTATCAGATGCTTTAATACAAAGTGGTAAAAACTTAAACTGATTCATGTAACCCAATTTCTGCAATATGTTTTTCCATCTCCAAATTTGCAGTAAATCAAACCAAATTATGTTTCATTAAACCCAATTTCCAATCTAAAAACCCTAACCACAAATTATCCCTTTTTACATTAATCAACACCAACAAACAAATTATTTTCCAAGAAAATAAAATAAAATAAAATTGAGTCTACATCAGTATTCTTATGCAGATTGTACATGATATACTAACAAATCTTGAACCTCCATAGAAAAGTAGAAGATGGCACATCATTTTGAATGGGTGAAATCATATTTTTTATTGTATCGGACTATACTATTTTACTGTAGGAAGTTTGGGTCTTCTTCTGCAAAACAAAAAAAGAATTCGTCAAAATTAGTAAACAATGTTGTCGCTAACAAATTTCCATGGTAGAAAAAGAAAAGAGAAACCAATACACACAAATTCCTTGCTCATAACTCTAACCAACCTTCCATATTCATCATCGCTCCAAACCTTAACTCCACCTACCTTGACTAAACCATCATGAAGATGAAGATACTATTAATGAAGATGAAGATGGAAGAGAAATAGTAATATGAATTGATTTTTGGATTTGGAAAAGATGAAGATGACAGAGAAAATGAAGGAGTCATATTGGGAAAGGAAGAAGAGGGAAGAGAAAGAGAAAGAGAAAGAGATTATGGAGCAAAAGAGAGAATGAAATTTCAAAAAAAATGGAGGTGAGATGAAGACAATCTGCACCCATGTTTTTTCTCAGCAAAAGCAGCATCGGTAGTTGCACCCACACCCAAAGTCTTGTTACAGCAAACGTAAAATATTGTTTCAATTGCAACTGTCCAGCACCTATTTGGCCCAAAAGTGTACTATTTAGTAGTAAGTGTTTACTTGGATATGCCACTTATTGTGTTTATTTCATGCTAACCGTGTAGTTGTTGTGTAACTAATGTCTAATCCAGTTGTAAATTGTTAGATTTAGACACAATTTACCCCTTAATCCATGATGTGGCATTGTTTGGCAAAGGGTTTGTGTAGTATTAACCAGAACAATTAATGTTCTTATATTATAGATAGCATTTTCAACCCTTTATTCATTAGATAACTAAAGTTTGACAAAAATAGATATAAATTTTATAAAACTAATAAAGTTTTATTTGATAATATTTGCAAATAAACTTTTAATTTTATTTAACACTGAGAATACACACCTTTGACAACTTAAAATTGAATGGCAAAATAACCTTTTTCGTCCCTTAACTTTGCCACAGGGTCCAGTTTGGTCCCTTAACTTTAAAAAGTGGCAAGTTCGTCCCTTAACTTTTAAAACGGTGTCACGTTTATCCTTTCATCTGGTTCCGTTAGCCAAAGGTTGAAAACAGGTGCCACGTATTTCCAGGTGGACTTTATGTGCAAACATGTATGTATGGTATGTGTTAAACAAAAGTAGTAAATAATGTTGTGTCATTGTTGTATTTCTACAGGGGATATCTCTCCTCCACGTGGAGTGAAAGCAGCTATGGAGATGCAAGCAGAAGCAGAACGGAAAAAGAGAGCTCAAGTTCTTAAATCTGAAGGTAATCAATTTGATATTCCAATTCCTCATACGTCCAAGGATGACATTGCATTATTATCATCCTGAAATTAGTTTCAATACCCATACCGTTCAAATTTGTAGTTTGTGTTTATGGCTTTGACAACCTATAGTGTTGAACAGGAGAAAGGCATGCTCATATAAACATCAGAAGCATCTATGATGGATCGAGCAAACAGAGCAAGAGGTTAACTACATGTTGATATATTGGTTCCAACTTCCTCTTCTAAACCACCACTTTTCTACTTCCGCTTGAAGTTAGTTGCAAGATATCAAGCAAACAGGGTAAGAGATATCAAGCAAACAGACAGAGATGACAGTTGATCCCAAATTTTGTTCTTATTCCTTGCATCAAATTCATTTCTTGTATTTAATTTCTCTGCAATTTTATCTTCACACTAAACAAACATTCATGGTAGTTTCCTTAATTAACCAAAATCACACTAAACAAACATTCATGATAATTTCTCTGTATTAAACATTCATGGTAGTTTCCTTAATTAACCAAAAATCACACTAAACAAACACAAATGTGAATCAAACCATATCGGTGGAAAGAACCAAAATCAAAATTAACATGCAAGGAAAATGCGCATAGTAAATAATAATATGAGAAAACCTTGGTAAAGATTCCAACACCGCATTCCATGGCAACTTTAGCGAGGAACAAATCATCAGCAAGCAATCTCTCCATAAACCCTCCAAAATTAAGCAACCACCGGAACACACTCGATTTTTCCAGCTCAAAAAATCTCTTCACAATCGAACCTGGGACTCGTCCAGCTTTAACCGCCTCTGCTAAATCAGCTGGAAAACTCTCCAGCGGCTTACCGACCTCTGCAAGTACCATCAACGCTTCTTCTCGGTTTTGATCCCTGTCTCCCGATCCACCATCGCCTCCTTCTCCTCCTCCACCACCTCCGATTCCGCCGCCGTTTTCGGATGCATGAATGGTGGTTGAGGTTTTAGGAAGTGTGAACAGAGGAGGACGGGAAGTGGAGAGGTTGGAATAAGAATGTGGAGGGCGAGAAATGATGGTGAGAGTTGGGAGTGAGAGAGAAGTAGAAAAGTGGTGGTTTAGATTGGGGAGAGAGAAACAAAGGAACAGAGGAACATAGCAGGGAGAATATGCTAAGAAAGAAGAAGATGATGTTCCAAATCCATGTCAGCTTCCACGTAACCAAGAATAAACGGACATTTGAGACAACTAATGGCAAGGACTACTTTGACACCATTTTAAAAGTTAAGGGACGAACTTGCCATTTTTTAAAGTTAAGGGACCAAACTAGACCTTGGGGTAAAGTTAAGGGACGAAAAAAGTTATTTTGCCAAATTAAATATACAAATCAAAGATAACTAATAAAAAGACAAGAGAATCAAAATAAAAACAAAAATTATTTTATAATTAGGATTAAATGCAATTTTGGTCCCTGTAAGTTAGCGAGTTTTTTATTTTGCTATCTGTAATTTTTTTTGTCTAAGTCTTTATATCTCACTTTTTGTGTGCGGTTTAGTCCCTAAAATCAAAATCCGCAATTTACAAGCATGTATTTTCCTTTCAAGTAAAATGTATCTTTTTAGATGTGATTAATTCATATCATTCTCTAAATTATAATTCACAATAAATTGTTGTAATATAAATTTAGTAATCATGTTTTTTAAAAATAATTTCTTAACATGTTTAAAATTCAATAAAAAATGAATAAACTAATTTACAACCACGCATCGCGCGGGTCTTTATCTAATTATTGAATAATTCTAAACTTGCAATTGCATATATTGGTACTTCAACGATTAAATGGGTCAAATAAATATAAAACAAGTTCATCTAAAATCTCAACCTTAGAGGAATTCAATTATTCATTCTAAAGAGAGACATTACTAACAAGTTGCTACAACCTTAAGGTTCCTTACCCAACTGACCGAGTTGAATAGTGCAGGATATTTACAAAACCTTTTGCCTTTTATATATGTTTTTGATGGGTGATGACGCGACACATGTCATCAATTAAGCCTAACTATTCATAATCTACCATATAAGAAAATTTGATACCACTATAGTGTAATACCCTAATTTTTACCCCTAAGATCCCACATGTCCTTTTGAATTTCATACCACAAACAAGATCACACATTCGTCCCCTCTTTTGTAGGATTGTGCCTTGCAGGTATCTTTGAGTTTGTGTGTGTTTGTTAATTGTTTCATTTCTTAATTTGTTTATGTTTACTAACCATTAATTAAAATCCAAAAATATTTTTGTTAGTTCTAGTGATTGGCTGAAATTTTGGTAAAACAATGTTAATGTCATGGTTGATGTTGCAACATAAGCTTCTAACATTATTGTTATGTTTAGGTAACATTCTGGTTTTGTTAAAGTTGTAAGGGTTGCAGTTGGGTGCTGATGTTAAACCTGATGTCGTGACATCAGTAGTGAACATCAGTCTGAGATAAGTTACTAGGGTTGCGCGTGTTTCTGGGTTTAATGAGATATTCTGCTGAAGAGAATCAGAGATTGCAGGCGAATATCATGGGCTAGATATATTCTGTTGCAATCATTTATGAAGAAGATTAGTTTGTTACTAATTAAATGCAAAAAGATATGGAGAATAATTAGAGCTAATTATGAAGAGTTGATTGAAGATTTGATTGAAGATCTATTTAGGAGCAGAATCTTTTGCAGATTTGTAGCAGAAGATTTGATGTGATTTAAAGGCCCAAATCCAGTTGGGAAATAGTTATAAATAGAATGCTTGTAACCTAGAATAGGTACGGGTCCAAGATGTAGATCATTAGGGCTTTGTCTAAAGTGAACCACTCGGGTTGTGAGATGGTCACTGTGTTCTTACTCAGAAACCTGTAGGTAATGAGTTTTGTATTGTTCTTGGAGGAAGCTTTGAAGCAACTCCAAGGTGTGTCATGGAAGTGTGACTTCTACTCTTCTATGTGTTTGGAGAGTTTGGTTTGGAAATCAAGCTGTTGATGCAGTGGCAGAGATGTTGACTGCTAGACATCATTGAGATGATTGGAAGTGAGATGGAGTCTCTTATCTAGGGTGGACTTAGGTAGAAGGGTCATTGGGTAGTGATTAAATTAGGTAGATTGTCAACTGGTTTGTTGAGTCTGTAATTTGATGCTACTAATAGTGGACTTCCTTCCTGGCTTGGTATGCCCCCAGATGTAGGTTGTTAGACCGAACTGGGTGAACAATTCATTGTCTTGGCTTACTGTTACTATTATTGCCTTGTTCATACAACAGATATTGATGTTGTGACATTGCACTTAACATCACATATCTAGTACCAGAATTTCAATTGGTATCAAAGCAGTCATCCTGTCTGTTTCTGGGTGAGATCTAGGGAAGGTACTTTCTGGTTCATGTGCAAGGAAGATAGTTTTGCTGAGTTATGGACTTGGTCAGCTCATGTAGTTATTTATATGATCCCTTGAAGTGAAGGATGGATTATTCATAAGAACTGCTGAGTGTGTTTTGTTGACACGTGGTGATGGTATGCAAGGATTATTGAGTAGTGCCTGAAGGTTGTTGAGGAGTTGTTGTGTGTTCCGCTGCATGGTATCTGATGTAACCCTGGTTGGTTCTTGTATCTCTGGTGGTGAGATTCTAGGAAGGTATTCTCTTGGAAAGACGTTAGGGGTTGGTCTCCTCAGCAAGTTATTCTATGATGTTGTAGTTTATGCAAGACAACTTCAACCGATTGGTTAGAGATGCCAAAGATACTTGAGGATTATCTCATATCTTGTTTTGGGGAAAGAAGTAATCACAAGGTGAATTGATCTTATTAAAGACTGTATGACATGGAAGTGTCAGTTTTTCTTTGAAGAAGAATATATTTCAAATCAGGCATTGAAGACCAATCTGTTCAGAACATTAATTCCTTCTTTATCAATTTTCTTGATGGTGAAAGAAGAGGGTGGAGCCAAAGCAAAAGAGTATCACTGTCAAATCTTTCATGCGGGAGTGAAGATCTTGATAAGTGGAAGACTATGAAGACATCATAATGGTTGGATCAGTCGATTTCTGATCTAAGTGGTTTAGAGCATGGTGTTTGCTCTGGTTGTGAAGGTCGAGGATATGTGGCTGTTATCTCTGGCTTTCTACTGACGGTTCTACTAAGGGAAGTGACTTTCTTTAGTATTGCTATGGGGTAGTCTTGGACTACTTATTTTCTGAAGATTCAGATGTGGTAGATTTGAAGTCTTTGGAGTTTCTAAGCAGGATGGAGGTTGTCTACTCAAACTTGATTATTGAATCAAGTCTATGAGAGCATGGAAATATGTTTCTGCAAAGGGAGAAGGTTCTTCTGAGTGGCAGAAGGTAGAGCTGAATTCAACAGTTGGATGACATAATGTTCTGACATCTAGCTTAACATCAGGAGTCTCAGCTGGTGATGTGGCACATCAGCTAATGATAGGGTGATCTACAGGAATGAACAATAGGATGCTTCAAAAAGATCGTTCTCATGGCAGTTTGCGGGAGCTGCAGGAAGGAGAAGATGTTACATGACCATGGCTTAGGGAGTCTAAGTGTGTTTGCTTTTGAGCAAGTGGAACATGTGACTTGAAGACCAAGTTTCCTTGGTGGATCAGGATATCTTTGTGAGAGTTCTGACAAACGTGAAAAAGGTCAAAATGTGGCATTTGGCTATTTTCATATGAGGATTCATGAATGAGGTGATCAAACTGTGGCATTTGGTTGATCTCAGAAGTGGATTCGAAGAATCAAGATAATCAGAGTGTGGCAGCTGGTTATTATTGAGGATTGTCTTGGAACAAGTTACTCTTGGGCAGAAGGGTGATGAGTTGAAGACTCAAGGAGATTATTCTTCTTGAAGGTGGATGAGAGGTTAATTCTCTAGTTCTTTGGATTACTATGCAATAGTAAGTCCAGTTGGTGGAGCATATCAAGAATCATGGTGTGTGGCAAATGTTCTAACTTGTGTTGGGACATTATCTGGTTGAATATCCTTGGTGAAGGATGATTTTGTTCTGGTTCTGAAGCTTGGTGCATACATTATGCCTAAGGAGCGTCTACATAGTCATACGGGAGAATGATGAAGTAGAAGGTCTGCCTTGGATGGAGAATGTAGAGAAGATTGAAGTAGATCAGGTATTGATTGATTGGAAGTCTGAAGATGAAGAGTATGATAGGGAATGACTGCCTTTAGAGAAAGGGACAATGGTATCAAAATGCATGTGCTCAGCAAGTGTGCTCAAATGTTCATCTTCATCTAGAGCATTAGTTAACCATGACTGGGGGAGTACTTGTCTATGGATTTTGCTGCAAAGGTACATATATTGTGAAGATTGCATGCTGATCAAGATGGTGAAGATTGGTTGAATCTTATGTGGATATAATGTCAGATAACATGTTGTGACATTAGGCTGTTGGATGACATGTTGGTTCTAGCCATGTGAAGCTAATTGTTTGGATCATATGCGCACATGCTTCTGAGGAGAAGTCTGAAGGACAACTTTGGTTGTGTATGGGAGAATTTATTTTTCTCTGCAGATTTTGGAAGAGCTTTGTGGGAAGGTAATCTTATTCTGACTAATAGTAGATACTTTGCGGGAGACTTAGTATTTGTCTATTATTGATGTTATGCATAAGGGTAAATACTTTGACGGGAGACTAAGTATTTGTCTAGAGAATTATGCAACTCTGCAGTCTGGATATTGTGGTCCAGGTATTTATTTTAGAGTGGCTGTGATTGAGTAGCTTGATATTTGAAGATGACAACCTGAGGTAGCTGACTGTGTCAGAAGTGTGTGAATGAAGAAGTGAGCATCATCTGCTGTTTGGTTGTGAATCTTTCTTGGATAACAAAGACCTTGTTGGGAGCTTGGTAGTTGTCTGATGTGTGGATGCAATTCAGATTTCTGAATTGTGTGAGAGCTTATCTCTCTCTGTTGAGATCAGGTGGTTGTGATTACCTGAATAAAATGCAGAAGATGTGATCTTTTATCTAATGCTGATGTCCTACATAATGTTACAACATCTTTGTCTGTTGTGTATCCTGGATGAAGGTCTGGGACTGTGCTTGTGGATTTGGAAGAAGCAGAATTAGTGTATGAAGTGGCAGTTCTGACATAATGGGCAGATTCTGATCTTGATGTTAAGGAGGTTGTTCTGGCCATACACGACTACCTTCATGATGCAGACTTCACTAGGTGCTTGTAAGGATAGAAGGTTATTGTCAGTGGTGTGATCTGATCAGAATGGCTGAAGATAAGGAGGGTTCTTCTAATACAAGTAAAAGGTGGTGGAAGTCCTTATCTTGTGTTGCAAGTAATCTAAAGACATTTGCTATGGAATATGTGAGAAATTCCAAATCAAGTGGGATTTTATATTGGACTTGGCAGACCATGTATCTGAAATAAACATGATGAGATTATGCTCAACAAATACAAGAAGTGGCAGTTCTTAATGTTGAGAATGTGGCAATTTCATTGTGCTACCATCTGGTGTCAAGTGTTCATCTTCATAAGGAGCATTGGTTGTTCATGTCAGGGGGAGTTAAGGATGTTGGCTTTGATCTATTACGGCAAGGGTGCAGTTTTTTATGTGAAGATTGTGCAGAGTGGTGTCAAACAACATGTTGGGACATGTACTACTGAGTATGGTTGGGTGTTCCTAAGGCTGGTATGCTAGTGCTTATGCAGGAGGAGACTGAAGAGCAGAATTATTGTATCTGGGAGAAATTATTTTTCTGCTGTTCTGAAGGAATCTAGAAGGGATTGTAAGGTGTGTTGATCAATAGAAGTCGTGTTTGTGTTTTGGGATGTATTATCTTCTGAGGAGTGTTGGGTTGATAATTTTGTGAGCCAGCAGACAATGTCTGATAAGATGTCAGAACATGGTATAGGACATGTTTTTCTTGAGCCAAACAAGGAATTATTCTGGATGGTGGTGTAAGGATAAGGTGAAACACGTGGCTTCGACTATGCATGGAACTGTTTTGGCACAATTTATGGTAAAAATCAGTTAGGAAACAATAAAAGTGGTCAAGACTGTTTTGGACGGTAGACATTGAATTTGGATGGAGTTTTTAGTACCTAAAATAGCGTTTCTGTGACCAAGAACCTTGACATATTCAAAGCTCGTTAATTCCAAAGTAACTGATCAGCTATTTATAGGGGTTATTCGTTTCTCCTTCAGCCAGTGAGTGTTCTTGTTTCATAAGTCTTATGGCTTTTGTTTGTTTTTGGGTGAGCACTACTCGGGTCTGGTACTGTGAGGGCTTTCTTTGCCAATTTCTGGCTAAAAAGAGGGAGAAAGGGTTTGCAGATGTCTGGAGTCTGCAGTTCCAGATGTGGTTCAGAGATGTTGAAGAGGATGGCCTATCCTTAAGCTCATGTTGAGTCTTTGTGACTTGTGTCCTGAGTTATGAACACAGTTGTGACTTGTGTTCTGAGTTACTTGGGTTAGAAGATTGGCACTTCTTAAGTTTCATCTTATGCCACAGGTCGACTAGGGGCGTCTGATCAAATAAGGTGTGCAGAAATCTCTTATGCCACCATTGGTCTTTTATGTCTAGACAGACGTTTCTTTTCTGGAGGAGTCTTCTACATTTGTTCTGGGTCTGTCCTGGAAGGAAAAAGAAATGTGTGGTATTGAGGGGGAGTGTCAGATATCTTCTTCCTCATGTGCACCAAATGACTTCAGGACTTTCCACTTCTTAGGTCCTAATGTGCTGCCTGAAGTTGTTGTGTTGTGGTGCTCTGAGGTGATGTCAAACATGATGTCCTAACATCATTCAAATTTTCCTAAGAAGATGATTCTCCATGGTTGCTGTACACAGTAGCTACTGATGGTTACGGTAAGGATCAGTAGTGGCTGATGACTACTGACAGTAGTATAGGGTTGTTATTGCTGCTGTAATCTGAGTTGTAATGTTAATATATTTGTTTTAGCCAAAATTAGCCAAAGGGGGAGATTGTTAGTTCTAGTGATTGGCTGAAATTTTGGTAAAATAATGTTAATGTCATGGTTGATGTTGCAACATAAGCTTCTAACATTATTGTTATGTTTAGGTAACATTCTGGTTTTGTTAAAGTTGTAAGGGTTGCAGTTGGGTGCTGATGTTAAACCCGATGTCGTGACATCAGTAGTGAACATCAGTCTGAGATGAGTTACTAGGGCTGCGCGTGTTTCTGGGTTTAATGAGATATTCTGCTGAAGAGAATCAGATATATTCATGGGCTAGATATATTCTGTTGCAATCATTTATGAAGAAGATTAGTTTGTTACTAATTAAATACAAAAAGATATGGAGAATAATTAGAGCTAATTATGAAGAGTTGATTGAAGATTTGATTGAAGATCTATTTAGGAGCAGAATCTTTTGCAGATTTGTAGCAGAAGATTTGATGTGATTTGAAGGCCCAAATCCAGTTGGGAAAGAGTTATAAATAGAATGCTTGTAACCTAGAATAGGTACGGGTCCAAGATGTAGATCATTAGGGCTTTGCCTAAAGTGAACCACTCGGGTTGTGAGATGGTCACTGTGTTCTTACTCAGAAACCTGTAGGTAATGAGTTTTGTATTGTTCTTGGAGGAAGCTTTGAAGCAACTCCAAGGTGTGTCATGGAAGTGTGACTTCTACTCTTCTATGTGTTTGGAGAGTTTGGTTTGGAAATTAAGTTGTTGATGCAGTGGCAGAGATGTTGACTGCTAGACATCATTGAGATGATTGGAAGTGAGATGGAGTCTCTTATCTAGGGTGGACTTAGGTAGAAGGGCCATTGGGTAGTGATTAAATTAGGTAGATTGTCAACTGGTTTGTTGAGTCTGTAATTTGATGCTACTAATAGTGGACTTCCTTCCTGGCTTGGTATGCCCCCAGATGTAGGTTGTTAGACCGAACTGGGTGAATAATTCATTGTGTTGGCTTACTGTTACTATTATTGCCTTGTTCATACAACAGATATTGATGTTGTGACATTGCACTTAACATCACATATCTGGTACCAGAATTTCAATTTTGTTTTCTTTAACTAATATTTTCAGGGGAAGAACAGGTTAAAAATACCAATAATTAGTCCCTCAGCTCGAATTAATTTCATCTGAACAAAGTCAAAGTTGATCTGCAATTAATTCAAGAATCATCTGATCAAGAGTTTCCAAGATTTAATTGATTATTATTCCAAGAGACTCCAAGGTTCATGTGTTTATTTCCATGCCTTCTTTGACAAACAAAAGAATCGAGCCAGAACCACAACAGTGCAACAAAATGCTCATTTTTCACAAATTTTGCACTGAGTAACCGATTAGCAGATATGCAGTAACCGGTTACCCTCGTGAAAATTTGAAAAATTGTGGCAAATTCAAATTCAGCAATTGGCACCAATCTCAGCCCTTGATCACATTTGGAATATTCTAGACCACCTCATTTTAATTCCCCTACATCACTCTAATCATTTTCCACCATGCACCTTCACTAATCACCACTCTTTTGATAATTCCCTCCAAATTTGAATTCCAATCCTAATTTTGATCATCCAAGCCTAATTGCAAACCACCAAATTTCCCAAGCCTAAACTCTATAAATAGAGGCTTCATTTCATTCATTCCTCAAGCTTTTGATAGCCAAAAAACCTCTTGCAAATTCTCTACCCAACCACAAATTTCACTAAAGCTCACTTTTCTTCTTTTGAAAGTTAACAAGAATTCACATTGAATCTTGTTCAACTTTGAGCTAAACCTTCATCCAAACTTGTTTTCTTCATCAATTCTCATAGATCAAGGCTTTGGTGTTTGGATCTTGAAGCAATTTGAAGGAATTTTCAGATTTGAAGTGGTAATTCATCTTTCACCATTGTTGAAGCTTCATCTTCATCTTCCATAATGTAGATCTTTTGAGATCTTTATTACTTGATCTTTTAGATCTTGTAATTGTGTTTAATTGCTAGTTTTTGCTGTTATTTTACTTTAAATTTAGTGCAATTTCAGTTCCATGATCACAAAGTGTTTCTAAAAAGTTTTGAAAATGGATCATGCAGAATTTTGCACAATTTTCTGCATTCTGGTGTAGAGTAACCGGTTAGCAGATATGCAGTAACCGGTTACTCTGTGTTAATTTTGAAAAACTGTTCTTATTTTGAACTAAGTAACCGGTTAGCAGATATGCAGTAACCGGTTACTTCGAAATAGAATGCACATTTTGGCTTGTTTTTCTGACTGTTTTGGTTCCTTTTCCATTTTCTTCCCTTTCCTTTTGTTCTTAGCCTTAGATCACATAATTTTGTGGTTTTATTTGGATTTCTCTTCATCTATTTCTCTTTTCTTTTGATCGATGAAAGTCTTATGGATCCTAGAATTTCTTTGTTGAATTCTAGATCAAGACGAGATCATTACATATTTTCTTTTCGTGTGGTATTGCTTTCGGATGATGATCTACATATCGTTCATCTAGCATGCATTAGCACAAAGATCTACTGACCGGCCTCATTGTAGGGTAATTACTCCGTAAATTACTCGGAAATTGCTTAACATAGCGCAACATTTGTCCCTCTTTATCCAATTCGGAATTTGAACTTTCGTGGTCTGGACCTTGATTGGTCGCGTCAACCCAATATTGATTAATTTTTTGCATTAGGTCCATAATCTTTGAAACTTGGCGTTGTAGAGGCTTTGGTTTTACCGATATTCTGTCAAGTTCATTAACCTTGGCCTAAGTGCATTGTTTAATCACTATAGTTCAAAATGCGAAACGGAATAATCGGTGAAGGCTTATGGCACTAGAGCCTTGTGCTACTAACCACTAACTTCTAACTTTACATTTCCTTCTCGCTCCCTATCTCTCTTTATTTTTTTTATGCTTTATGTCATTTTATCATATCATGTTTATGTTTATGTCATTTTTCTTTTGTCCACTTGGACCATATTATCTTGTGCTTTTATTTTTCTTTTGTCCATTTTGGACTTAAAACATTAATAAAGGATTAAACCACTAAAAGACTTGTGCTCTTAATTGTTGGACTATGGCCACTATCCTTTGCATTGTAGGACCTATATTATTGATTATGGACTTATGGACTTAGAATTAGGATTCTCTCCCTTATGCTTTGGACCGTTATGGAGTTCGGTATTCTAGCCTTTATTTGGCTTGCTTATTGGTTCAAGAGGATGGAATTCTATTCTTATTATGCTTTGAAGAGTGTCTCCATTTGGTTAGATATTTCTTATCTAGCTTTTACTTTATGCACTAGGATAGTCACTTCTTCTCCACCCCTTCTTAAATTTTCAAAACTTCCTCTCTTTTTCAAAACTTTCTTTTTTTCAAACTTAAAACCGCTTTCATAATAAAACCTTGACTTCGGTCAAGTGATTTTTTTTAACTTTGTTTTCCTTAATAAATGTCAATCCATGTTAATCATATCTTGACCATTTCAAAAAGACATAAAAAATACAAAACTCATCAAACTCTTTTTGTGCTTTGTGCACCTTTTCCCTTTAAAACTTTTTCATAAGTTTAGACATGATTCATTTCTTTAAGCGGAATTATTTGCTTGGAAATGACGACTTGTCTTTACATTTAAAATCAATCATAACAAACAAATTTTTGTTATTTGTACCACGAACTACGAGGTTTTGATCCTACATTGCACATCGTGGGTACGTAGGCATGAGGCGATAAGTCTCTCCAAACACAAAAATCTTAAAAAATATTTCTCTTCTCATCTCCTCCATCTTTTCAAGCAAACCATTTTCAAACCAAAAAGCGATAGATATTTCAAAGGGCTCCTATAGAGTACTATAGACGTTTTGGGTGCTAACACCTTCCCATTGCATAACCAACCCCCTTACTCATTCTCTGTTTGTTCTTGTTGTTTTAGAACTCTTTAGGTTTTGTTCGCTCTTTTGCCTTTCCCTTTGTGGATAAAATAAAAGTGCGGTGGCGACTCTTGTTTTTTTGAGTTAAGTTAATCAATAGCTTATACTCACAAATTTCTCCGCTACAGAAAAGTGGCGACTCTGATGGGGATCTCCTCCCTTGTGGGGTTTATCCTACTTTGATTTATTTATCGCTTTTTGTCTGATTTGTTTGTTATTGATTGTTCTGTCAGGGTGCTTGGTGATCTGTGTGGTGAGATAAGCCCAATACCCAGGCTTGAGTATACACCTAGGACTAGGGTGGAAAGTAGTGTGACTTGTGTGGCATTTTGTCAGACTTAGTATACACGAAAATTCGACATCCAGACGAGGTTTTCTTTGGTAATGTTCCATCCTGCGCATTGGTGCAGGCGATAGAATGTAACCTAGAGAGCTGTCGACTATGGCGACCATTCCCGAGGACTCAATAGAGGCACTCCTCCCAAGAGGCAATAATGGCAGACCAGAAATGGCAAACCCGTTATGATACTTGATCCGAGGACCCGAAGCTGAGGACTTTAGAACCCTTAACCCATCTTGGCCTTATTAGGACGTGGTGTGGTGGCTATTCAGGTGAAGACTTGAATCAGTTGTTACGCGATACCACACTCAGACGAGACTCTCTTGAGAATATTATTGACTACCAAGAAAGTTGGAAATTGATAATATCCGAAAGATGGGTTGTAGACTCTCGGAACTTCTTTAGAACCTTGTTCGGCAGGTGTTATACCCTTAGTACATACCTTTGTGGGTTGGTTCTTACCCTTGGCTCCATGCTCGTGACTCGGAACCTTGAACCCGTGTGCTTTGTGTGATCTCGTTTATGGTTGCTGCATACATGCACTCATGCATTCATGGACATTCTGTTTCAGTCGATTTTCAAGGATTTTAGAGATTTTCCTTTTGGAAACATCACAGAAAATATTCAATAAAATGAGATGTTTATCAGTATTTCAAAAAAGTGTTATTTCTTTGTGAAGTTTGCAATTGCTTTATATCTTAAAGATCCTTGAAAGTTGAATGAAACATTTGCATTTTTGCATTAGCATTCGCATCATCCTGCATTGTTTCTTGCCTTTTCCAGGTGTCTTATTGTTTCCCCTTGGTCTTCATTCAGCCAAGCTGTCGCACCAGTATAATACTCGGGCTAATCAGAGAAAGAAGAGGATTTAGCTGATTTTCTGGCATTCGTACCAAGTTTGAGGTAGTTACTGAAGGAACATGGAGAGAACAAAAGATGATGATCTCATGTTAGGCTTTACAGTGATGACCAATCTGATGCATGATTCTCCTCTGGACGACGATGTTCCACAAGTGGATGTTCCTACTCGATCCCGACTTGTGCAAAATGATCTGGTTGGTCAAGTTGTTGAAAAAGATTCTCGATTTTCGAGGTATATGCCAAATCCTCAGAATGTCCACCCTGTGACAGAGATGATTGATGATGAGGTGTTGACCTTCAAGGAAGGAAGCGCATTTGTGAATGGGACGCCTTTATACTGATATTAGTAGAGTGACCCGCAGTGGTTGTATGTTTGCTTCTGTGTCTCCCAAGAAAGTTGATAATGTTCTTTCAAGCTCAAGCTGACACAGTTTCCTCAGATCTTCAGTTCATTTACTGCATTTTCATTTGTAATCTTTTATGATTGTTATTGCTTTGTTTGCATGTAGAGCTTGTTTGTTTTGAATATTAATCTTAATGCAATGAGTATGTTTATCTTGAAGTGATCCATTCGCATTCGCTCGTAATTTGTTTTCTGTATTTGCAATACCAACTTCTTGTTTAAACTCTTGGAGGGAGGATGATGAAGTGAAAACGCAAAATTTCTAGTTGTGTGCTTTTGAATGAGACCTTGCTGATGATGTACAGGCATTGTTTCAAATTCCCAAACACCGGAGATATAAGGAAGATAATCCCTTGTTAACCCCTTTGAGCTGTAAAGTAGGAGTTTCTTTTCTAAATGAAAAAACCCTCACATTTAACCTTGGGGCAGGGTAGTCTTCAGTTAATTTGACCAAGTGTCCAAATTTCAAGAGGAGTGTGCGTCTAAGGAAACCACAATGGTTATTCCTCATCCATGAAGGAAAGAGAATGTCATAATCCTTTCAAATAAGCCAATGTCACATGATTTGTTCAAAAAAAGGAAGGAAAAAAAAAGCCCGCTAAGTCGAAAGCTTGAAAACAAGTAACTTAGGCAAAAATTGGGGCATCCCGCTGGACATCAGAAATTCAAAAAAATCAGTCCAGGCAAAAGTTTGGGAAAAATAAAAAGAATGAAAATGTGAAAAGCAAGAATAAAAGAAAAATTCTCATCAAAAGAACAAATCTTTATGTGACTACCAATTCAAAGGACAAAAAGGGTGACTGTTATCCCCGAATAACCTCATTGGATCTTAAACCACCAGTTTCAGTAATCTTTTTAAAGATGAACATTTGTGTCAATTAGCTTAATATAGGACTGAAGAACATCACGGAGAATGGGTGGGTACAAATAAATTTTGAGCCTAAAAATCCTTTTTTTCTGAAAAGCGTGAACCAGGTCAAGTTATATCCCTCAAAAGAACTAATAGAAGTAGGGTATATTTTGAAAGCATACTTAAACGAGATAACATTCCTGACTCCCATGAGTTGCGCTAAAAGATCTTTGTTGGTATTGCATGAGCAATCAAAAATCAATGTCGTATCTAAACTAGTGATTCATTCACAAGGTTTTGCGACATCTTTTCAGTAAAAACTTCAAGATTAACATGTCTGTTGCATTA
This sequence comes from Lathyrus tuberosus, assembly GCA_022829125.1. Lineage (NCBI taxonomy): Eukaryota > Viridiplantae > Streptophyta > Magnoliopsida > Fabales > Fabaceae > Lathyrus > Lathyrus tuberosus. Next base: position 28,439 of record JALAZF010001220.1, on the reverse strand, counting down.
GAATTATCATTCTCAGAATTGACATTTTTCTGCTTGCATACATTTGTTTGACATCATAGAAGCTTACATTTGAGCATCAGTGATGAGTCTAATCTTTTGAGGCCTGAAACTCTGATGATTAATTGGAAAATCATTTCATGGATGATCTTATCCAGGGGAATGTTGCCTGAAGGCTTTGTTAAGTATGAGCAAGTTTGTTTTCCCAGTTGATGCTTTTGCATGGGGCAAAGCGGGAAGACTCTATTGATTGAAGAGTGTGCTAAGTTCAGTAAATCTGGGGCAGTTACATCGAGATTCGACGAATCTCTCAGAGTTTGAAGACACTGGGACAGATTATCTCAAGTTGTTATGGTACAAAGTTTCCTTTTGGTGTAAAATCCTTTGTAGACCATTCAGTCTGGGGCAAAAGTTAAATGGTGGATTCAACGCACATAAGCAGATTTGTTCTTGTGGATGTAATCAATTTGTTAATCAAATGATGGATTCCCTCAAGATTGTTGTGAGGTGTTGGACTCTTGAAATCCATTATTCCCCAATTGAGCGCCAGTTTGGGTATTTCCCGTCCAAGTACTATTTTGGGTATTCCTCCGGCTAAGTCTTGATTCAGATTTCCTCAGCTGAGTATGATTATATTCTCCAGCCAGGTTATGATCAAGCATTGTGAATCTTTGGGGTGATTTTTCCCCTTGATATGGAATCCTCGCACAAAGTTTTACCTCTCGTTGTGATTACTTTGATCACTCCCCAAGCAAAGAGTAATGTTGGCTTCTTATTCCCCCAATTGGTTGATATCTCCATTAGGGTTTGCTTTGTGTGTACTCCTTGACAGAATCTCTTTTGGTATCTCTATCCTGTTGAGATTAGCCGAGTATTCAGCTGAGCTGTGGTGTTTATTCATCCTCTGTTTATCCTTATGTCTTGTTTTGTCAGCATATTCATACTCATACGCGTCGCATGCACATTCATTTGTTGTGCATAGCATGTTGTTGTTGCATTGTGCATTTTGCGTTTGTGTTGGTGCTTCTTTGCTCTCTGGTGATGTTATCCCGGCAGAGCATGTGTGTCCTCTCTCTATTAGAGTGTTGACCCTAAGCAGAAAGCGTTTATCCTTTCTAATTCCCCACTGAGTTTATTCCTCGTGGAAAGTTTTGCTTCAGTTTTCCATTCCAGTTCATTATCTGGATGGGACGAATCCCCAGTTGAGTTATTTCCTCCTTGGGATGAGTCTTGTTTGACCGTTTCTCTCTAGTTTGTTCCTGGATTGAACTTTGGTCTCCGGCGGTGACTACTTTGAAGCTTTCTAGGTTATGTAACCTAGATGATTGGGAGTGCATTTATTTTGCACCTTCGAAGATTTGGTATTCCTCAGCAGATTATCTTTTTATGGTTACCATTAGAAGATGAATATTTTGTTTCCTCCAGCAGTGTTGTTGCAACACTCTTTCGGGATCCATTGCATGAAAACAAGCAGCAGCCTCTTTATTTGAGAAACTTGTGTGTCCCCAGTTATCACACGTTATCTTTTCCATCAAATGGTATCTCTCAGGTTGTGCCCGTCAGAGAAGTTTGTTGTGAATTTCCAACAGATGGTTGTCTCTTTATTTGAGAAGTCTGTTGCATGATCTAACTTACCCATATCTCCTATGAAGATCCCTAGTAGATTTATTGATTCCTAGCTCCTGGCAAGTCTTGGCAGAAGATTTCCAGTTGACCTCGGCAGAAGGTATTTTCTTTCCAAGAATCTCGGCAGTAGATTTCTTGGATATTTTCAAAAGATTTCCAGCAAACCTCGGCAAAAGGTGGCTTTATTTCAGATTTCTTTGGTTGATCTCGGCAGCAGATTCTCCAGTGAGTTTTAAAATAGAATTTACAACAAGCCTCGACAGAAGGTATTTTCTTTCCAAGAATCTCGACAGTAGATTTCTCGGATAATTTCAAAAAAATTATTACAGCAACCTCGACAGAAGGTATTTTCTTTTTAGGATCTCGACAGTAGATTCCTTAAAAGATTTTTCAGTAAAGCCTCGGCAGCAAGCATGTTTTCGATTATTCCTCTGTAGTAGGAATTACATATAAAATCTCGGTAGAAGGTGTTTCATTTGAAGGTTCTCTGGTTGATCTTGGCAATAGATTCCCTAGTAAATTTTTTATGGTTGACACATTTCCCAAAAAAAAATCTTGGTAGAAGGTATTCCCAAATGAGGTCCTAAGTCTCTTCGGTTAGACGGGATAATTCGTTGTTGAGATTTGGTTACTCCGATGAATGGTAAGTCTCTTCGGCTAGACGGGATAGTTCGTTGTTGAGATTTTGTTACTCCGATGAATGGTAAGTCTCTTCGGTTGGACGGGACAGTTCGATGTTGAGTTTTTCTACTCCGATGGATGGTTAGTCTCTTCGGTATGCTAGAGATAGTTCATTGTTGAGGTATTGATTTTCCCCAGTGGAGCCTTAATATGCTAAGTCTTCCCTGTTGAGTTATATACTTGTTGTGTTGTGGTTTATTTCCATATACAGTTATCCCCAGTTTGAATATTTTCCTCAGGTGAGTCCCAGTAGTTGTGCGGTATGTTCCCCGGCTAGTTGGTAATCCCACTTTTGGGCTTATCACCTGTGTCGTCCTGCCCATTTAGTTGGTAGTAGGTGATATAGCTGGCTTATTACCTTTGTCGTATTGCCCATTTAGTTGGTAGTAGGTAATGTGGCAGGGTTTGATTACCTCGTTAAAGCTATCACTTGTTTGATAGTTGGTAATCTCTCCCTCTTTTGTTCGAGTTTATCGCCTTTGTCGTCCTGCCCTGTGTTAGTAGTAGGTGATATTTCTCGACCCCTTTGAGATTATTACCTTTGTCGTCCTACTCTTTGTTGGTAGTAGGTAATTTTTCTCATACCCTTGGTTGATTACCTCGTCGTAACTATCACTTGGTTGATAGTTGGTAATCCCTCTTTTGGGCTTATCACCTTTGTCGTCCTACCCGTTTAGTTGGTAGTAGGTGGTATAGCTGGCTTATTACCTTTGTCGTCCTTCCCGTTTAGTTGGTAGTAGGTAATATAGCTCGGTTTGGTTACCTTGTTGTAGCTATCACTTGTTTGATAGTTGGTAATCTCTCCACGCTCGAGTTTATCGTCTTTGTCGTTCTGACCTTCAGTTGGTAGTAGGCGATATTTCTCGAACCTTTTTGTTGAGATCGTTACCTTTGTCGTCCTGCCCTCTGTTGGTAGTAGGTAATTCTTCTCATATCCTTTTGATTGACTGCCTTGTTGTGGCTATCACTTGGTTGGTAGTTGGCAATCTTTCCTTTTGATCATGCTATTACCAGATGTCTGGTATTAGACGATCTTTTCCCCGGCGGAGATTGTTCTCTCCATGTTGGGACGATGTTATCCCTTTTTTCGTTTCTGGTGTTGGTAACTTTCCCTCAGTGGAATCTTACTCCTTTATCTTCCCCAGTGGAGATTTGTTTCCCTCCCTGTTGGGATGTGTTTTCCCTCTTTTGTTTTCCCCCGGTGGAGTCTTTTCTCTTTGCTCCCCAGCTTTTGTTGGTCTCCCGTGGCTTTTCTCCCCACGGAGGTCTTGCGTCTGCATATCATATGCATGATCATATCATTGTCTGGTCTCTTAGGGCCAAAATTTGGGTTGTTGTTGTATTTAAGTCTCTTCTATCTCGTTGAGACAAAGATGTCAATCTTCTTATCTCTGGATAGAAGAAACTAAAATAGGGGCAGCTGTAATACCCTAATTTTTACCCCTAAGATCCCACATGTCCTTTTGCATTTTATACCTGTAATACCCCGTATTATCTAAATGCTCAATTGGATATCAGATGAGTATCTATGTGCTTTATCTTTGATTAATTGGATTTATGGAATCCTCTAAGTACTTCAAGTATTGACATTTGGGATCAATAGAGCAACTAATGAACTCTGAAGAAATCAATTTATTATTAGTTCAAGAGAGACTTTTATGATAACTCTAATAATTGATCAATTGGTTGAGATGACAAAATATCAATTGGAGATATTTTACTCTATTGGATTATATTATATAATATTGGTTTATATATATATATATATATATTTGGAAAGAGAAAAGAAAAGAAAAAAAAAGATAGTAAGAAGAAGAAGAAAGGAGAAGAAGAGGAAAGGAAGAGAAAGAAGGGAAAAGTTCAAGGAAGAAGAAGAAGCCATGGATCATCATCATCTTCTTCAAACTCCTCTTCGATTATCAGGTGGGTTCTAGTTAGATACTCTAAGTTCTAGAAATAAATGTTTGGAACTTAGGTTAGAATTGAGAGAAAATGATTAAACGGATAAATCGATGAAATCTAACGGGTGAAACGTGATATAAAATGTGTGGAATACTTGTTGTATGATTGGATTATGTTTTGGTATGATTTGGATGAGTTTTGGTTGAAGGAATGTTGGATTTTGGCCCAAATGACCCATAACACCGCTGCTGAGAATCCCAGAATTCGCAGGTTCGCATTGTGAATCCCCTAGCGAAGGGGAAATCGAGCATTCGCTGGCTATTCGCACGACGAGGGTGAGGGGCGAGCGTTTGCCAGAGGTTCGCAATGCGAACTTTGCCTCGTTTTGGTTCTGACTTGGTTCGCTGGGAGCTTTGCACTGCGAATGGGGAAGCGAACATTCGCTGGTACCTCGCAAAGCGAACATGACAGCTTTTCCGTTTTGTTTCCTTCATAACTTTTGATCCGTAACTCGGATCGGGACGTTCTTGGTGTCATTAGAAAGCTATGACGACCCTCTATCTGATAAAAAGTGAAAATCTTGGGTATGATATGGGATATTTCATTTAGTGGAAAATGAAGGAAAGTAATGTTTTGTGAAATGTTGGAATTGCCATCTTTTGGATCGTAAATCGGATCGAGGCATATTTATTGCCGATGTAAAGCTATGGGAATATCCTACAGGATAAGAGTGATAAATATTGATTCGATACCCGATTAAATAAATCGGAAGAAACCTACGTATTGTGTTAACTATGTAAATGTGAAAAGTGATGTTTTATTTGATGTGTGATTATGTGTGTTTACTTGTAATATTTGTGATTATGTGTGTTTACTAGTGTTAATGAAAGGTATATGCATACTTAAAATGAATTAGGAAGAGTGAGGGAACTTTACCCCAAAACAAGTGGTATAATTCTAGGTTGTGACTAGAATTGTGATAGGAACTCTGAATGACAACACTCGTGCATGAGAGGCCGAGGCGTGTGTCCATTATTGAATGGTATAGAAATGAGTGAAACACTAGTATGGAACATGTGTAATTGTTGTGATTTATGAGAAAAGGCGAATGTGGCCTTAAGGCTAATATGGCCTTGTGATTGTCGAATACAATCACGTTGTGTGTATGATCACGTAATCATAACCAGTTTATCTTACGGTGTAGTTTCATGAGACTCGAGCTCCTCCTCTGAAACGTATGCACAATTACTTGGTAGGTTTGATTCCCTACGTGTAGTACGATTGGAGCCTATGCTATGGGTAGAGACTTGTGATGGTTAACAGGCAATGAGAAGTGAAGGTTCACGGTTAACAGGCCGATGATCCCGAATCCAATTCGTATGCCAAGTAACTACAAGGATCCATGACTCGGGTCGACTTCTAGACGTATAAGCGGACGGGAAAAGGGGATGCCTTGGTACGGTTATCGATTCGTAAGGAATCTTGAGTTAACAGGCTCAGGGCGTAATTCCTTCCGTGTGATATTTATGAGTTAACAGACTCATGACATGTTTCCATATAGTGTGAGATTGTGAATTTGTGCACTCAAAGTCATTTCCCTTCCCCTTGACTTGAGTTAGGATTGATAGAACCTTGTAAAGCCGAGAGGACCTATAAGATAGGGAACTCACTGAGATTTGATGTATCTCACCCCACTATAGTTGCTATATTTCAGGTACTTGCAGGTTTGTTTTACAAGTGGAGCTATGCTTGGATGTTTCAAGAGAAGCTTAGTTAAGCTTATTCCGCTGTGTATTATCTATTGTATACAATTGAGGATATTGTATATTATTCTTAGTTTTTTTGTTATTTTGGCTAGTTTCCATGACTTGTGCCATGTGTTGTATTTATGTTTTAGAAATGGACAAGTATGTGAATTATGCCATTAGGCGCTTTTGATGTGTCAGTACCAAATAAAATGCTTGTATTGTATTATTCTAGATATATATTATACAGGGCTTTACAATACCACAAACAAGATCACACATTCGTCCCCTCTTTTGTAGGATTGTGCCTTGCAGGGATCTTTGAGTTTGTGTGTGTTTGTTAATTGTTTCATTGCTTAATTTGTTTATGTTTACTAACCATTAATTAAAATCCAAAAATATTTTGTTTTCTTTCACTAACATTTTCACGGGAAGAACAGGTTAAAAATACCAAAAACCAGTCCCTCAGCTCGAATGAATTTCATCTGAACAAAGTCAAAGTTGATCTACAATTAATTCAAGAATCATCTGATCAAGAGTTTCCAAGATTTAATTGATTATTATTCCAAGAGACTCCAAGGTTCATGTGTTTATTTCCATGCCTTCTTTGACAAGCAAAAGAATCGAGCCGGAACCACAACAGTGCAACAAAATGCTCATTTTTCACAAATTTTGCACTGAGTAATCGGTTAGCAGATATGTAGTAACCGGTTACCCTCGTGAAAATTTGAAAAATGGTGGCAAATTTAAATTCAGCAATTGGCACCAATCTCATCCCTTGATCACATTTGGAATATTCTAGACCACCTCATTTTAATTCCCCTACATCACTTTGATCATTTTCCACCATGCACCTTCACAAATCACCACTCTTTTGATAATTCCCTCCAAATTTGAATTCCAATCCTAATTTTGATCATCCAAGCCTAATTCTAAACCACCAAATTTCCCAAGCCTAAACTCTATAAATAGAGGCTTCATTTCATTCATTCCTCAAGCTTTTGATAGCCAAAAAACCTCTTGCAAATTCTCTACCCAACCACAAATTTCACTAAAGCTCACTTTTCTTCTTTTGAAAGTTAACAAGAATTCACATTGAATCTTGTTCAACTTTGAGCTAAACCTTCATCCAAACTTGTTTTCTTCATCAATTCTCATAGATCAAGGCTTTGGTGTTTGGATCTTGAAGCAATTTGAAGGAATTTTCAGATTTGAAGTGGTAATTCATCTTTCACCATTGTTGAAGCTTCATCTTCATCTTCCATAATGTAGATCTTTTGAGATCTTTATTACTTGATCTTTTAGATCTTGTAATTGTGTTTAATTGCTAGTTTTTGCTGTTATTTTACTTTAAATTTAGTGCAATTTCAGTTCCATGATCACAAAGTGTTTCTAAAAAGTTTTGAAAATGGATCATGCAGAATTTTGCACAATTTTCTGCATTCTGGTGTAGAGTAACCGGTTAGCAGATATGCAGTAACCGGTTACTCTGTGTTAATTTTGAAAAACTGTTCTTATTTTGAACTAAGTAACCGGTTAGCAGATATGCAGTAACCGGTTACTTCGAAATAGAATGCACATTTTGGCTTGTTTTTCTGACTGTTTTGGTTCCTTTTCCATTTTCTTCCCTTTCCTTTTGTTCTTAGCCTTAGATCACATAATTGTGTGGTTTAATTTGGCTTTCTCTTCATCTATTTCTCTTTTCTTTTGATCGATGAAAGTCTTATGGATCTTAGAATTTCTTTGTAGAATTCTAGATCAAAATAAGATCGTTACATATTTTCTTTTCGTGCGGTATTGCTTTCGGATGACGATATACATATCGTTCATCTAGCATGCATTACCACAAAGATCTATTGACCGGCCTTATTGTAGGGTAATTACTCCATAAATTACTAAGAGATTGCTTAACATAGCGCAACATTTGTCCCTCTTTATCCAATTCGGAATTTGAACTTTCGTGGTCCGGACCTTGATTGGTCACGTCAACCCAATGTTGATTTATTTTTTGCATTTGGTCCATAATCTTTGAAACTTGGTGTTGTAGAGGTTTTGGTTTTACCAATCTTCTTTCAAGTTCATTAACCTTGGCCTAAGTGCATTGTTTAATCACTATAGTTCAAAACGCGGAACAGAATAATCTGTGAAGGCTCATGGCACTAGAGCCTTGTGCTACTAACCACTAACTTCTAACTTTACATTTCCTTCTCGCTCCCTATCTCTCTTTATTTTTTTTATGCTTTATGTCATTTTATCATATCATGTTTATGTTTATGTCATTTTTCTTTTGTCCACTTGGACCATATTATCTTGTGCTTTTGTTTTTCTTTTGTCCATTTTGGACTTAAAACATTAATAAAGGATTAAACCACTAAAAGACTTGTGCTCTTAATTGTTGGACTATGGTCACTATCATTTGCATTGGAGGACCTATATTCTTGATTATGGACTTATGGACTTAGAATTAGGATTCTCTCCCTTATGCTTTGGACTGTTATGGAGTTCGGTATTCTAGCCTTTATTTGGCTTGCTTATTGGTTCAAGAGGATGGAATTCTATTCTTATTATGATTTGAAGAGTGTCTCCACGTGGTTAGATCTTTCTTATCTAGCTTTTACTTTATGCACTAGGATAGTCACTTCTTCTCCACCCCTTCTTAAATTTTCAAAACTTCCTCTCTTTTTCAAAACTTTCTTGTTTTTCAAACTTAAAACCGCTTTCATAATAAAACCTTGACTTCGGTCAAGTGATTTTTTTAAACTTTGTTTTCCTTAATATATGTCAATCCATGTTAATCATATCTTGACCATTTCAAAAAGACATAAAAATACAAAACTCATCGTTTAAAACTTTTTCATAAGTTTAGACATGATTCATTTCTTTAAGCGGAATTATTCGCTTGGAAATGACGACTTGTCTTTACATTTAAAATCAATCATAACAAATAAATTTTTGTTATTTGTACCACGAACTACGAGGTTTTGATCCTACATTGCACATCGTGGGTACGTAGGCATGAGGCGATAAGTCTCTCCAAACACAAAAATCTAGAAAAATGTTTCTCTTCTCATCTCCTCCATCTTTTAAAGAAAACCATTTTCAAACCAAAAAGATATTTCAAAGGGCTCCTATAGAGTACTATAGACGTTTTGGGTGCTAACACCTTCCCATTGCGTAATCAACCCACCTTACCCATTCTCTATTTGTTCTTGTTGTTTTAGAACTCTTTAGGTTTTGTTCGCTCTTTTTCCTTTCCCTTTGTGGATAAAATAAAAGTGTGGTGGCAACTCTTATTTTTTTTAGTTAAGTTAATCAATAGCTTATACTCACAAATTTCCCTGTTACACATAGTTACCATAATGCCCTTCTGGACATGTGTCATCTTCTTACGCACTCTATCTTCTTTTTCATGTTAACCAATTTTCAAATTCAACATTCTTTCTCCCTCACCTTCTACCATATAAGAAAATTTGATACCACCATAGTTACCATAATGCCCTTCTGGACATGTGTCATCTTCTTACGCACTCTATCTTCTTTTTCACGTTAACCAATTTTCAAATTCAACATTCTTTCTCCCTCACTCTCTCTTCTTCCTCCTACTCTCCATTTTCTTCTTCTCCTCCGTCTTTTCCTTCCTCCTTCGTCTTCTTCAAAATGACGAAAAAAACCCATACCTAATATCGATTCTATGACAAATGACCGGCTTCGTTATTGTTGTATAACTTTATAGGTTCAAGTTAGGGTTTATGATTTTATGGGTTCACCGGAGAATGTCGGAAGCTGAAGCAGGAATGACGGCTGGAAGAGGAAGCTGATATGAGACATTGTCTAAAGTTGAAGATTATTGAGGTAGAGTTTAGCATTTTTTCCTGAGTAAACTATCGCTAATAGTAGATTTTGTGTTTTTTGAGATGTTTGCTGCAGATAATAGAGATATATTGTCGTATCTGAGTTGTCGTTGTTCTTCTTTCAGGAAGAATTGAATCTGGTCGGTTTCTACGGGTACGTCAATGTATTTGATACCAAATTTCTGTTGGTACTGAAACCCAATATTTGACATCTATTGTTGTATGACTTGAGGCAAAAAATATCCATATGTAATATCGATTGTAAGGGTTTTGACTGTTTTTGTTGTTTGTTGGGATGTAATTCCACTTTTGAATTTAAGGTGTTTCTTATACTGGTTATAATTACTCTATTCTTTATAGTCAGACGGTTTTGTGGCAAATTTGAAAGGTTTAACGCAACAAACGATTGCTAACAAACATGCCGCTACATGCTCACACCACACTGCATACACACTCTCATATGACCCAAATGCTCTTACTATTCCTATAATAAGATTGTGCATGTAGCCGCATTATAGCTTTCATGACTTATCTTACATATTGTTTCTTTCTTGTCTCTCAGGTTACAAATTATGTGAATGAATTGGAATACATGAAAGTTGTAACAAAGCAAGAATTCATTGGGTCATTGCTAAGGATAGTTTGAGTTAGGCAATTAAAATTGTATCCCATTTTACATTCAGCTACTAAAAATTGAATATATGTTCTTGCATAAAGAGTAGTGGCTTTGCAACCCATTGATTCATGGTCTTTCATTTATATGCTCATTTGCTATTGATAAATTATTCCCGTTAATATGTTATTGATGACGTAACTCTTAAATTAGGAAATAAAGGAACCACTAAGTTTCATAATTCTGTCTAACTATTCAGACAGTCCGAATAAGAAGGAATTGTCTACTATTTCTAAGTTCAATACCTGTGTGTGTTGAAGCTATCACATTCTTCTTTAATTAAATTGCCAAGGAATGGTAATGCGAAGGATTGGTAAGTCTTTTTTATTCCATCATTAGTATTATTTTCTTATTGATTTAACTCTGCTGTTTCGATGTGTCGTATATGATAAAAGATATGAGATTGATTCGCGAATCTGTCAAGTTAGTGACGCAACGGGTATACTTGCCAATTTATGTTTCTTAGCATTCACTCAACTATCATTTGAAATACTTTAATGAAATCATAGCGATCCCGACTTCAGAGGTAATCATCTTTCTTATCATCTTGCATATAGTAGATTTGTTCTTTATAGCTTTTAAAATTATTACACACTTAAATGTCTAAACTGGCCATATTCCAAAATTCAGATCATGTCTAAACTAAATTGCCCTATAGGGGACTGTCATGTGGACTGTCATGGGAAGGAAAATAAAGCAAGTCAAAGGATGATATCATGCCACTGCTTTGAAGCACTTCACACTGAAAGTTGTAAGTGTTTTCTGAATACATTTTTCTGAATACATTTTTTTGAATACATTTTCTAAATACATTTTTCATATAACTATTATCATGCCACTGCTTTCGAATATTATGAATTTCATTTATAGATTACACTTGGATATCAACTTGGTTAAGGTTTCTTCAGAAGCATGCATTTGTCATGTTTTCTTGGTATTTCACTTTTTCATTTTTGGTTTTCTTTCAGGATCAAGTAAAGCTGCAGAATTCTCAAGACATAATGGGATTACTTAATTGTAAGTACGCACCCAAACGATAGAGGTAATTGGGAAATCAGAATATTACTGCTCCATCCCCGATAATGCTTCTTTGATCGAACCACTTCAGGTAAAGAAATGGAATCATCTTATTAGATTGTAGATAAGATTGGGCTGACAGGTTTTCAGGGTACAGCTGGAATTGTTTTTAACTTAATTTGTTACTACCGTCAAATATTAAAATCTCTTACGATGACCTAACCATCAAACATTTCAATGTTCCTCTTCCTTCAGTGTTCCTCTTGCAGATAATCAACTTCCATTTCGGGTGCATTGCAAGTTCCAAAGGTGCGAAAAGCCAACATAAGGTGTGTATTATTTTGCTCTTTCATGCCATTCATTTGCCAAGTTCCATCAAAGTTTCACTCCATTGGCTCCATTTACATATTCAGTAAACAATTCCTTTAGTCCACCCTATACAGAAGCAAATCTAAATTAAATGTTGTTGTAATAATAATCTTCAATTAGCATACTGAAGTTTATATGACTCATAATTGTCGCAGGACATTTCCTTTTCAGCACTTCCACATTTCGGGGGTTTGCAATGTCTACAGTTGAATGTATTTTGTTAACAGTTCAAACCCGACTCTATATTTCTTATATTACTCAACATCATAACTTGCAGTTGTGCTCAAGCTTTAATCACAGTGGTTTAATTGCTGATTCACTCAATGCTTTTTGGTTTTTCAAGGTCACTTCCCTCTGACTTTAATGCCAAATCATATCACACCCCGTATTTCCAACTTTTCAATAATCATGACCATCACCGCTACTTATTATTTTGCCTCCCTATGTTCCACTATTACAATTTCAAGATAATTAATGCTTTTGCATTACCAAATGCAGGGAGAAGCTTAAGAGTCTTATGCCAAACTATATAAACAAGCATCCTTTTATCACCAACACAAACAACAAATCAGAAACGTAGCACTATTTCTATGGCGGCCAACAACGTCGTTCGGGTTTCACAGCCTTCTGAGGTGCAAACGGCGGCTGAAATACAACCTTCGACGGCATTGCAACAGCCATCTGAGGTGCAACAACCAGAGCAGGTTCGGATCCTAAATTACCTACTTCGTTTTTCAATAACTACATACATCTCTCCATTTTTTTTTCTTCCGCTTTCAACCATTTTTTATATTAAATCAACAGACGCAACAACAACTCGATCCTCCTCTCATAATAACAACAACTGCTGACATCCAACCACTTTCGGAGCTTCAACCACCTGCCGACGACAAGCACCCCCTTCCGCACCAACAACCTCCCCATGTTGAACATCGTCAACAGGTCCGACCGATACGGTTATGTTTTATCCTGGCTCTTTTTGAACTTTCTTATACTGCATCAAACTTATTCGCATATGTTAAAGCGAATACACCTTATTGAAAGTTCATGCCATGGTCCGTTCTTTTTTCTCTTCATGTCACATGACATATTCTGTTCATGTTCTTGACAATAATCAGTTACTGGTTTTTTCTAACAGGTACCCTCGGGCCCCTGCTGTGCGACAAAGACGAAAGAGGAGAAGATTCAGGAGATCAGGAACAATGGGTCGAAGGGTTAAAAAATTTGATTCAGATGATGATGAAGAACCGGACTATGATATATTTGATTCTGATGATGACGATCAGCACGACTACACCTGGGACAACTTTTTGACATCGAGGAGTTTTAGATTTAGTGATTAAGTTTGCAAATTTTCTTTCTAATTCTTGTCGCCTAATTTTAGATGTTTTTTGTCTTCTTAATGTACTGCACATTGTTTGTAGTGAATGTTTCTACAATTAAATATTTGTATTATTATATATTATAATCTTATCATTTTATCATTTTATAATATATTCTATTTCTGAATATTTTTAAATTTTCACCTTTCTTAATTTTTATATTTTGTTTATTGACACATCATTTCAAGTTTTTTTTATAATGTAGTTTAATTTAAATTTCATAATAATTTCAGACTAAGCAATTATTTTATTTTTTTCAAAATAATTTATATCTTACATTATAAATTATTTAGAATTTTTTTTCTTAGTTCTAATATTTCAATTAGTTCTACACGTACACTAAAGTATTCTCTTTAAAATTTAAATACTATTTTTACCTTTCCATTATCAATAATCTACCATATAAGAAAATCTATAACCATCAACAATATTTTTATACACTTTGGACACGTGTCACTTTCTTAAGCACCTTTTGTTTAATGATATACATATTTTGAATTACTTCACTGTTCCTTCAACAATCTTTCTCACACTATCTCTCTCTTCTTCTTCCTATTCTCCTTCCTCTCTCCTCTTCTTCGTATTCTCCTTCCTCTTCCTATTCTCCTTCAATAATTATAATTATGTAGAATTCCCTTAAATTTGATGAAAATTATAATTATATTCAACAGTTTTAATATAATTGATTTTGTAAATTCAGTTGAATCAATTGTATTACATAGTCCTTCAACAAATATTTTTAAACAATGTTATTTTAATAAACGCGACTAAATTTACTATTTCATATATTTGTACAAATAATATCCAAACAAAATTAATGTTTTTCATTTTTATAGTCGGGAAAAAAGACATTGTTCACAATAACACGAAGTTACTGATCAAAATATCAGAAAATTTGATACCACTGGATAGACTCTTTTGCCCTTTTGCCACATGTCAAGCTGCAAAGAATTTTCATTTGGTTTACATTAGCTATATAAAGATCCTTTGGCATACAATTTTCCTGTTTTAATTTGATGTACTCTTGCACTTAGGACATCTATCCATCATTGGTAAAAAAGTTCAAATAACTTTATTGAAAATATGATTTTCTATAAGTTATTTTATTGTTACTACAATTTTTTTTATAAGTTATTTAATTTTACAAAATAACATACCTATTTTGATTCAAATATTTTTATAAATATTATCAAAAAAAAATTATTTCGATTTAATTTTTTTTATAAACGGGTAAAACTTTACTATTGATTCAAATATATTTATAAGTAATGTCAAAACAAAATTATTATTTTCATTTAAATATTTTTATAAACGGGAACAACTTTACTATTGATTCAAATTTATTTATAAATTGTGTCAAAACAAAAATAATATTTATATACGGGAAAAAATACATTGTTTATTCGGTGTTTCATTTTAATTCTTTTTTAATTTAAAACTACATTTTTATATTTTTGGTTTTTTTTATATTTCATAACTTAACTCGTGACGTATCCGCGGTCCACACCAGAACCCGTGCGGACGCACGGGTTTCCCACTAGTTAATGTCAAAGATGAAGTCTCTTTTAGAATAATAGTGTTCGTTGGAGAAAAAGGTGGTGAAGCGCCTGATGGCATCACCAAAGACAAAAATGTTAGCATCAATGTCTTCACGAGCAGGGATAATCAATCTCTTCCCAATCCATTTTCACTCTAATCCTTTTAGAAAATGATTTCCAAAAAGGTAGTGACCCCATACCATTTTCTTACACACTTTTCATCATCAATTCATCACACACCTTCTCGAAAACATGCAACATCGTAGGTGACGGGTGGTGTCCCAATATTGTCCCAATATTGTTCGTCATAGTCGAACTTTCCCACACAAGTTGTTTACAAAGAACAAACTAAAAATAAAAATGTATATTAATTTTTTGGGTTTCCTCCATTAGATCTTGAATTTAAGTCTTTCAACCTAAATTATCACAAAAATAAAAGCTCATCAAGATCTATGGTCATCTTCATACTAGATAAATGATCATTGAAGTACTGTTTCATTCTTTGACCATTCACTTTAAACCCGTGCCCTATTTTCTCAACACGAAGACCCATTTTTTCCTAAGTAAAAATCGTTACAAGCTTAAGTGGGCATGACAACTGATCTTGACGGTTGATTAGAAACTGAAGTGGCCAAAAAGACGTCTATGATGATGGGTGTGTGAGATGAGGAGGGGGTGTACCTGCAAGGCACTCTGATTCTCAAGTAAGAATCAGGAGAGAAAGAAGGCAAGTACAAAAGTATGTGTTTCTTCGGATGATTTAGAATACCTGACCCTCTCGAATAAGAGGGTTTTTATAATGTCTCCAGCGCGTGGCCAACGGTCCCTATTTTCGGGGCGAAATAATTGTTTCCTGAATAATAGGTAACTACCAAAAACTAGCCGTTAGGACGGGAAGAGGTGTCCGAGACTAACCGTTGCCACGGGCAAAGACGCAGTTCCGGGCACGGGCGTCGTTGCTGCTTCTGGATGGTAGAGTCGTGCATGACGAGCAGGAATGCCGAGGAGGAGCATGTGATTCTGTGGGCCCTCTGACCATATGTGCCCGGTAGAGGGGCAGAAAGGTAAATGCTGCCTCATATTGGCTGGACATAGGCAATTAGGCCGTTCTGGAGCAGAAGTGGATTGGGCCATGCCTAGTCATTTGCCTAGTCCAGAACAGGAGCCCCCCAAGTCGTTTCTCCCAAGCATGAGAGTGATGACTTAAGGGTAGCTCGCAGTTCGGGAAGATCTGACAGGGTTGTCGTCTACCGACGATGTGGAATTGCTTTGTGATGCCCGGGGGAGTTGGTGTCCACGGGATATGAATCATTGCTCATTGTGCCCGACGTACGGGGAGACCAACGGTTGATGTGATCTGAAGAGGTGGGACGCCACGTGTGCCTCGGGCCTTGTGCTGCATTAAATGCGTCATGAGGGCTAGGCTAGGGTCATGATGATGCCCCTAGCTGCGCGTGCTTGTGCACGTTCTTTCAGAAGGCCTATAAATAGAAGGAGAAGCTACTCATTTGCACTTTTCGCTTCTCTCTCCTCCTTCATTCTTCTCTCTGAGCTTCCAGTCTGTTGCTGCCGTCAGCCATCGTTTCCGCCGCCGTACAAAGCTCCGAGCAGCATCTTCGACCACTTAAAACCTCCCCGACCACATAAGTTACTCATTTCAACCTTTGTTTCCAACTTCTTTTGCTTTTAGTTTTACAAGAATGCATGCGGTTAGGATGATTTTAGGCAATTGCAGTAGCAGTTTCCGGTGACTGTTGGTGGTAGACAGTGGCTTGACCACTTTCTGCCGGTACCCGTGGTCGCCGGAGCTTTAGGGACCCGTAGATGTAGGTTGTTTCCAACGCTGTTGCGACGATGAGCGTGAATATCACTGGTGGAACTCATGAGTTTTCCTGTGTACCTATGGCTTTTCTGACTAATTCATGAGTTTTCCGTTGAGTATTCAAACGGAATTCTGGGGAGTAAACCGGGGAGATCTCCCCGCCTGCGTATGGGGGTTTGTCTCGGGCAGTACTCTTGTGCCATTTGATTAGGGCTTAGTCCGGGGACGTGGTCCTCGGCCCTTTGCGCGCCCTTTCACTTGACTAGTGGTGGAAGGGTGGATTTAATTTTGTCATCGAATTCACTTTTGTCCTCTTCTTTTCAGGTGAAAAGATGGTCCGTGAACCCGAATAAGAGATTCTTATTGACTCGTCCGAGGAGAGCTCCTTGGAGAGTAACGATACTAAAGTTTCAACCGCTCCTAACAATGTCGGCGAGACTCCTCCTGACAGGACCTCCGCGGAGGAATGGACGGTTGTCGAGCCTGCTGAGCATGCTTCTGTTTTCGCATCGTATATTGCGGATGCCTTCACGACCGTGGGGCCCTAGGGAGAGTGGAAAGTGAATTTTCCAGGTGAGGACGACCGTATATGCACGGATTACGGGGAGACGTTTCTGATGTATGAGTATGTCTTCAAGGACATAGGGCTAATGCTGCCTTTCACTGATTTCCAGACGTCAATCTTTGTGCACTTGGGTCTGGCCCCGTCGCAGCTGCATCCCAACTCTCTAGCATTCATCCGAGCCTTCGAGCTGACGTGTGACTACCTGAAGATAGGAGCCACTCTGCCATTGTTTTTCACCATCTTCAACCTTCAGAGGCAAGTCTCGGGGGGAGAAAATATGGATGGGTCTCGCTGAAGCAAGTGAAGAAGCTGTTTAAGCCGTTCTCTGAGTCGGGACTTTTAAGGAGAGGTTCTACATTATCGAAACTGTGTCAGCGGAGGCCCAAGACACTACGTATTCCTGGGAAGTGTCGACGGATGAGGACGGGAATGATCTTTACGATGAGCACGGCAAAGTTGTGGCGAACAAAGTGCTGAAGTTCCCCTTTTGCTGGAGCGAGGCTCACTTCTTCCAAGGAACCGACCACTATATTGCCCAGCCGGAGATGCTGGAGGGTGATGACAAAGCCGGCTATGCATCACTGGTGAATTATGTTAGCAGTTTTAATCTTGTTGAGTGCTGGACAAAAAAAGGGGACCCGATCTTCGACACTGACGGCGGGCAGAGGGTGGAAGCCCGCCTCATCAACACAAAGGGGCTTCAAAAGTGCAAGATCCACGTTGATGCGCTTAAATTGCTTGGTAGTTTTTGTTTTTCTAGTTTGTTCGAGTTATAGTTTTCCTCGTTTGCTAATGTGCCCGTTATGTTTTTGCAGGTGAAATGCCTTCGACGCACGAGAGGATTGTGAAGAATATCATGGCAAAGGGCAAGGTTGGCGCTGTGAATCCGAAGACTCGACTTGTTCAACGAGTGCCCTCTCCTTAGATGGTGTTGGGGAGTTCCTCGCCTTCTCTTGCCCAAGGTTCGCCGTTGCCCGGGACTTCAAGGTTCAAGCGTGTCCGGCAAAATGAGCTAGTGGATCTGAGCCAGGCCAGGGAGAAGAGCAAGTTTGAGCTTCCTCCATGTCTTCACAACAAGAATTTTTTGAGGGCTCTGCTTTGATGGTTCCTCGGGTAGAGTCCCTAAAGCTTGAGGGAATGGACCGCCCGAGCAAAAGGGCGATGCTGGCGCATGATGCCTCTGCACTGATCAGGGTATTGGAGATGGCGACGGTCTATGCCGAAGAAGATTCTCCTCATGAGTTCGTGTTGAGGAAGGCCCAGGCGGCGATATTGGCTCTAGGGGAGAAGGTAAAGAATGCCAAGGAGGAGGATAAAGTTGTCGATGAGGCGAGGAAGAAATCCCAAGAGGAGGTGGATAGGTTGAAAGAGGAGAATGACACCCTGGTCGCGGAGAAGAAGGCTGCTGAGGACTTGGTCGAGCAGGTAAGGTTTACGGCGGCCCCAGCTGAAGACGAGCATGAGAGTCTGAAAAAGCTGACGACCAGGGCTCAGTTGATTGCCCGTATATTGCAGGCGGAGGACGATGTCTGTGCCATCGGGGAGGAATCTTTCAACAATGCTATGGCACAGCTCATACTTGCAAATCCAGGGGTTCAGATGTCCACGGAAGGGACCAGTTTTCTAAACCATGTTTTCTGAACCACGGAAGGGACCAGTTTTCTGAACCATGTTATACCTGGGCGTGCATCGTAGTCGGGATGTTACATTCATCGCTCTGACGAAGCAAATCGACGATCAGGGCCTTAGCTATAATATTGTTTTAGCTTTTCGGCGTTCCATGGTCGAGCAAGCTCTTCCCCGTTGAGGTATTCTAGGTAGTAGGCCGCATTCTCCGTCTTTGCTCGGACGCGATAGGGTCCTTCCCAGTTTGCGGCGAGTTTGCCTTCTCGAGATTCCTTGTGGTTCCTTCTTAAGACAAGGCTACCCACTTAGAATTCCCTCCGTATGAACTTGGCGTTGTGCCTGATTGCAATTTTCTGCTTTAATGAGGCTTTGCGGAGATCCGCTCCTGATCGGACCTCTTCGACGACGTCGAGCTCTTCTCTTAGTGCCTCGTCATTTGTCTCATCGTCCAGGGGTGATTCTGTTCGCCTAGATGGCACGTGTATCTCGATGGGGATCACTGCCTCAGTTTCGTAAGCTAGGCGGAAAGGTGTCTCCCCGGTCGAAGAGTGGGGCGTAGTGCGGTAGGCCCAGAGTACGCTGTGCAGTTCCTCGTCCCAGGCTTTCTTTGTTTCGTCCAGCCTTCATTTAAGGCCTTGCAGGATTACTCTGTTTGTTGCCTCGGCCTTCCCGTTGGTTTGGGGGTGTTTGACGGAAGCGAAATGTTGTTTCGTGCCTAGTTGGGCTAAGGTGGGGTGTTCAAGAGTTATATGTCTGTCCTCGTTAATGGTAGTCCCACTAAAGATTTCCAGGTGTTTCGTGGCTTGAGGCAGGGAGATCCATTGTCTCCGTTTCTATTTTCTATTGTGGCTAGAGGATTTGCAGCATTGGTGAGAAGGGCGGATGACGTGGGCTTACTAAGGGGATTCAGAGTAAACGACGAAGTTTCTCATTCTCTTCTGCAGTTTACAGACGATATTGTCCTACTGAGCGATGGAAAATGGTCTAATTTGTGGGCTTTCAAATCAATCTTGAACAGTTTTGAATTGGTCTCTAGTTTGAAAGTCAATACGGGGAAGAGCTGTTTGTTTGGCATCGGTGTTGGTGATTTCTACATGAAGGCAGTAGAGCAGTTCCTTGCTTGTAAGATTGGTTCAGTACCATTTAAATTTCTGGGCCTAAGGGTTGGTGATAATCATAAAAGGATTTGACAAACTCGGTTGGTGATAATCATAAAGGGAGACTATTTTCTATTGGAGGTAGGGTGACCTTGATCAACTCGGTTTTGACAAACTTGCCAATTCACTATTTGTCATTCTTCAAGGTGCCACGTAAAGTGTTGAATGAGTTGATTTCTATTCAGAGAAATTTCCTTTGGCGTGGAACAGATGAAGGTAAAGGTATGGCATGGATAAGTTGGGATTTTATCTGCAAAACTAAGGTGGATGGAGGCTTTGGCTTGAAATACATAAGGCTCTTCAATACTGCTTTGTTGGCTAAGTGGTTGTGGCGTTTCCTTACCGAAAGTCATGGAATTTGGTTTGGTATTTTGCAATAAAAATACGATGACTTTTCAAAGAGTATTCCATCTAGGGAGGCCTATAATATGAATTCACATGATTCGTTATGGTGGAAGGATGTGATGAGGAATAAATTTGATGTTGGATCTGTTCAATTAGAGGACTTAATTATTATGAGGTTGGGCAACGGCGTGAAAACGCTGTTCTGGACTGTGAGGTGGCTGGGTAGCTCAACATTGAAAGAGTTATTTCCTGGCCTTTATTATATTGTTGTTAGGCGAGATGACATGCTAAGAGACATGGGGGTTTGGAATGTCAATATGTTGGATTAGCACTTGGATTTCAATAATCTGGTAATATCTCCACTGCTTGAGGAAGAACACCTGGAGCTGACTAAGCTACTGCAGGAAGCTCGTCCAACCAAGGATAAGGAGGATGTGATCTTATGGCCTTTGGGCCATCTTAACTGTTTCTCTGTTAGTTCGTATTATGAAAGATTGCTATTGGTCGCGGGTGGAGTTGTGTTGGTGGAGTCTATCAAGGTTGTTATGCGATGCTTGTGAAAATCTGTTATTCCTTCACAGGCAAAGATGTTCAGCTGGGGGCTTTTTCTTGACAAGTTGCCTATTTCATTGTGGTATCCTTTCTAACCCTCATGATATAGTCTGCGTATTCTGCTTCGGTCCAATGGAGGATGTTAGTCATCTCTTTATTTCTTGCCCTAAGATTATGCTTGTTTGGAGTAAATTCTATGAATGGTTGGAGATAGGAGGGATCAATGAAATACTTTTCTAATCACTTACTGTCTTGGTTAGAAAGTTTGAGAGGAAGGTGCTCTAAAAAGATTTCTTGTAGCATTCGGGTGGTGGTTTGACGGTGTATATGGTGGACTAGAAATCAAGTAATCTTCAATGATGATGTGGGCGATCTGAATTCGTTAGTGGTGAGAATTATGTATTTCTCTTGGTGGTGGTTATTAACCCTATATAATCGTAGAATCTTTTGTAATTTTTATGATTGGTTTAAACATCCTCTAGATTTTTTTTACCTGAGTGATTATGTTGTACAATTGAGGATAGTTGTTTGTATTGTGGGTTGGGATACCCCTAATATTCGGGAGCTTAAATGAATCTTAGGCCTATAAAAAAAGATATATATTACTATATTAATTCCTTTTCTTACTAGTTCCTCCATCATTTTAATGAAAACGATAATATATATGATATGAGTTTTCTGGGCAACCAATATGCAACATACTCGTTTGCTGAGTCATATGTTTGCGCCTGACAACAAGCATATAATAGTGTTACATCATAACCAAAATAAAACATTTACATAATATTTATGTTAAAAAATTAAACTGTGAACCTTCTCATAGCCCCTTAAATTTTGAACCTTTGGTGTTTTTTTAAGTCATGGCTTTAAGTTTTGTTGGTTTTATTTTGGATGCAAATATATAAACTTTGTTAAAATTAATTTGTTCAATATTGTATCAAAATTTTGTAACATTGAATGCTCTCATCACTGTGATAGTAGGAAATTAATTCACCATTCTCAAAGACTTTAACCCCTCCTCACTTTGGCTTCAAAATGACAATAAGACAATCACCAAAGAATATTGCATCCAGGTCAAACCACGTGAGAAGCTTAACGTAACTTTTATGCCCAAAAACACTTTAGCTGAGGAACAAGCATGATGTGATAAGATGGAGTGGTGGTCGTATGGTTCCTGTTCATAAGGATTATGATATGACTATGCACTCTCAAAAAGGAAGCTCTCAAATTAAAAGAGTTAATCTTTCAATCAAGCTGCAACCGAGCGCCCAAAACTATTTTCACCTGATACCGTGGTATTACAAAAACACGAGATGTTAACAATTTAAGTGGATGTGAGAAAGTTCATAATTTCTGTTTGTAACATAAATATTGAGTAAATGTCACTACAATATTTGTTGTCTCTGACAACACTTTTTTAGGTAACATATAAAAATTGTTGCCTAAAATTTATATAGGCAACGATTTATGGCTGTTGACTAAAATATATTTGCAACCCTTGATAATAGTTGCCTAAAATACTTCTGGGAACGTTTTTGGAGCGTCACTCTTTTATTTTTTTTTGGCAACAATTGTTAGTTGTGCCCTTAACTACTTTTGGGGACGATTTTGGAGCGTCACTATACTATTTCTTTAGCACTGTTTGATAATTGTCCCCTTAAATATTTTTGGGGACATTTTTAGATTGTTACATTAGTTCTAATTAAATGCTACATTTCTTCAATGTTGCATAAAATTTTAACAACATCAAATTTTTGGTGGCAATCTTCGCTCCAAATTTATAACTAAAAAACAAAAATTTCCCTCTAAACATATTAGAAAAAAATTTAAATATAAAAAATCATCTAACACTTAATATAATAATATACTACTATATATTTATGCAAACTATATATATATATATATATATAAAGAGTATTTTATAATAAAATAATGTTAAAAACATTAAAATAAGTAAGAGACTTATATTAATACAATATTCAAACCATTTTTAAATTGAAAAATAAACTTATATTTAAAGACAAAATAATTTTCAAATGAGATTTAATTTTTTTTAAATGGTCTGAGAAATTTATTTAATACCATACTACTTTATAATTATATGGTAGACCTTTAATGCTTTTTTAAACATGGCCTGAAAATCATTTCTTGCATTAGATTTTATATAGTCATCACATAGATATATAAATTACGTTTTCAGTAATTCATATAGATTATTATTACTGTGCATACCCTTTTTAATAAAAAAATATGTAAGTGAATTTAATAATTTAAATCTTAATTACTAATTTACTTATTAAAATTTTTTATATTTAATAACTTTTATATAGATTAGAGTTAAAATACTGTTACATATAAAAAAACTTTTATTTAATTTAATTTAAATAATAAAAATATATATATTTTATAAAATATTAAAATAATTAAAAATTCTTACATTTATTTAATTTAATTAATAAAAAAAATATATTTTATAAAATATTAAAATAATTAAAATTACAAAAAAAAAAACTCATGTGGGTCAAATCTAAGGCCCAGACTCACCGTTCACACATACCTAGACTACAGTATGAAAGGAAACTTAGAAACAAAATGAAACAGACGCGTTGTGTGAAATCGAAGGGGGAAAGCGAGCAAAACCTAATCAGAACGAAACGACGGTCCGGTCCAATCAATGTGTGTTGCCGATCCGGTCCAATTGTTGTGCGCCGCCGGTTGTGTTATCAACGGTAGTACTCCATCGTATTTTTGTCGGTGATATTGCCGCGAGTGTTGTTTGTGTTGCTGCGGTCGTATTGTTGCGCATGTTCTTCTGTTGTCGGGGTCATATTGCTGTGTGTGTTGATGTCGTCGTGTTGCTGTGTGCTTTGCTTTATGATTATGTCTTTTTCATTTCTTCTCTCGCATCTTTTCCGGTAAGTGTTTAGCTATGACTCTGTATGTACATATGTGAAGATATTACTTTTGATATCGTATGAAATTTGCGTGACCCTGTATGGATGTATTTGTGTATTTATGATCGGATATTACTTTCAAACTCATGGTTCGTATGTTGTTTGACCATTACAAGGATGTGTTTGTTAAATGTTGAATGTGAAATTTGAAAAGAAAAATAGAGACAAGTAAGACTGTGACTTTGAATATGTGTTACTGTTAGTGAAAAGATTCGGAAGTAATATGTAAGAGAAAAACATTATTATCTTAAGGGTCTTATGTTTTTGTTTTCTTTTCTTCTAAAATAAATATTTAATATATTAAATATTTAGTATAATAATGATTTTCTATAAGGCCAATCAAAGAAATTATAGAGTCATCCATAAGTTTCTTGAGGAATATGACAACAATTCTAGTCAAAGAATAGGTCCTCCTAAAATATAAAGTTTTTCAAAGGAGTAGTATACTGGATTCTATAGCCAATTTTCTTGGGGTTTCTTTAGGTTATGTACCCTTTAATTATCATAGTGTTACTATATTTAAATAGAATCATAAAACTATTCGGCTCTAATCTCTCTTTGATAGAGTCATTAGCAAGCTCACTTCTTAGAAATGCTAACTTCTATCAATAATGGGAATAATTCAATTAGTCAAATTTACTATCCATGAGTAATTAAATGACTAAGTTTTCATTATTCATGTTATAGTGTAAACTTGTTGATTCTCTCTACTAATATTCTTGCACCATGTTAGTTTTTTTTATATGAAGTAGTCATGTGGTAAGGTTCAATATGTGAGAAATAGATTATTAAATAATAAAAACAATGAGCTAGAGTCAGCCTAAAATCCAACATAGATCGATCTACATTAAACTATCTAAGTTGATACTAAATAACACAGCACATACACTCTAAATGTCCATGGTAAAAAGACCTAAAACTAACTTTTTTGTTAAGAGTGCCATGTACCTAATGTTTCTCTACATATGAATATTGTGCTATTACTATTGGTCGTGTTTTACCTTTCTTCTAGTCTATTTTTTGCTGGGTCATATTCTTTACTATCTAAGAATAATGCTTCATTATATTTTAAAATATTTGTAATAAGTTGAATGTTTTTTCATCTTGTAAATATAAAGTAATCCAATGAGTATTTTTAAGATAGATAGAAACCCATTTATGAATAATTGATTTGTATATGAATCTTAATTCTTCACAACACTTCTTAATTGATGTGCAGACCAATTCCACTCTTAAGTATCCCAAGCAACAATACTTTTGCAAAAGCTAAAAATGGTGAAATCAGATTTGACTTCCGTTAAGGCTCACAGTGCTCAATCTAATAAGAAATAAACTACTCTATGTCAAGGAGAGTCACACGAGAAGAGAAAAAATCATGCAGATGTTGATCTGGTACCCACTTATCTATAATATAATGTATGTACAGTAGCTTCACTGCATTCTTATTATAGGAAATATCAATGCTGATTTTTGTGAATATGACATTATCAAAATCATAAGTAAAATCGTCTTGCTAAAAGTTATTGCGACACCCATGTATCTATTTCATCATTTCAGGTTGGAAAAATGAAGATACTTTTACATGCTTTTGACAGGAGCTTAGGAGGTAGAGATTTTGATGAGGTTCTATTTAGACATTTTGAAGAAAAAGAAGTCCTGAATTCAGATCATCTCGTGCATCAAATTGGTACTTAAAGACTCTTATATAGTAATGTTTATTCTACACTGGAAAAAAATAGAATTAATAGTCATTCACAAGTTACAAGTATACTTATGTTGGTTCAACATTGTTGTATTTGCGCCTCACAAGTCTTCTCAATTGGAGGCATGTTACCAGATAACTATTATTTATGGAAAATTGCCAATAATAAGGAGTGCATTATGTGAAAAATTTAGTGCTTCTTAATATTTATTTTTCCTGGATTTCCATATTATGACAATGATGATGTTTTATTTTCACCTTATTTGGTGAAATGTTTTCTGGACTATGCAGAAAGGTCACTGTCACTTAGTTGGATATCAGCCTAAAGTTTACCAGTCACAATTTGTGCAAAAAGAAGCTCAAATTTGACAATTAGTTAGACATTTAACTAATTCAAATAATGGATTTCAACCTATATGTCTGGTTGATTTGTTTTCATTTTCTTATGCAACAATGAAGGTGTTGATGGGGACGACGACGTAAGTAATGAATTTCAAGAGGACGATTCAAGTGATAAGGATGAATTAGGTGAATAACTTCAAGAGACATATTCTATAAACTTCACAGGATGACATAGATGATGAAGAGGATGATGGATATGACGATGAGTTTGACAAACATGAATGAGTTTGATGTTGTTTTAGGGTTGTGCTTAAGCATTAAACTTTAAGAAACTATGTATTTTGTCATTTGCTAGACTGATAATTTTAAGTGTTAAACATTAAGTAATGTTAGACAATTTTGTGTCCTATTGTGTATACGTATTTGAGTTAATGTTTGAAGTTATGTATTTGAGTTGCTTAAGCCTTAAATTTAAAGAAACAATGTTTTCTCATTTTGCTATATTTTATTAACTAATTACATGCAATTTATGTTCGGTGCAATTCTTTTTTGAATTGTTTATTTTATGAAAAATATGGTAAAAACTAATCCTTGTAACAACTTGAAACATATACCAAGTGTTTGCACTATTTCACTTTTAGGTAACAATTGATAATTGTTGCTAGATATGACAACATTTGAAAATCGTTCCCAGAGATTGTTCTCACTATCAATTTTAGGGAACATTTTTCCATCATTGTAGTTTTTAACAACGCCTTAAAAGCGTCGCCTAAGGTGCCTCCGAAAAACGTTCCCTTTTCTTATAGTTTAGGGGACGTTTTACGAAAAGTGTGCCCAAAAAACGAAAAAAAAATGTTCCCTTAAATAATAGGCAACGCTCGCACAGATGACGGTTAGAAAACGTCCCCTATTCTTTTAGGCAACGTTTTTCTCAATTCTGGCAACACTTTTCAGTTGTTGTCAAAGAGAAAGAATGTTGTAGTGTGTTTTATTTTGGTTATGATGTAACATTATTATATGCTTGTTGTCAGGCACAAACATATGACTCAGAAGACGAGTATGTTGCATATTGGTTGTCCAGAAAACTCATGACATATATTACCATATACATTACAATGATGGAGGAACTAGTAAGAAAAGGAATTAATATAGTAATATATATCTTATTTCACTACCTCGATGACCACGGTTTTTAATCCAGGCTGAAGGCTGACTCTTCTTGAAGATATAAGGGACTATCTATGTTATGCATGACTTAGTTACTATACTAAATGTAAATGTGGAATTAATTTTATAGTTCCATAATCCTCACAACGAAACTATGGAATTCACAAACAGGTCCATTTTAGTTGTATGAGTTTATTAGGTATAAGCTAGCTTATTGTACTTGCCAAACAGTTCCACAATATATGTATCCGCTGGCTGCTGCTAAAACATAACATGAATTAACATGAGGAATAACTACATGAGGAACTGCAGCAACATTTTCTTCATGCAGAAGTGGAATCTGGACAAGGAGGAACTGCTACATCAGTGACTCCTTCTAACATTAACACCACACGCTTCATTGTTGGCCTGAGAAGAAGGTCATCTTGGATACACCACAGTGCCACCTTAATCATATTTTCCATTACATAATTATCAATGACTTCCCATGGAACAAGCTTATTTAACTCTCCTGCAACAAAGCACTTATAGACCCAACCCGAAAGAAGAACCTCCTCAGGTTCCAACACATTAACATCTATGTTTCTTCTGCAACATAAGATTTCCAACAGCACTATTCCATAGCTATAAACATATGTTTTCACTGATATTGGCACGTTCTTGTTCCATTCCGATATACCCTCTTGTACCTCTGGCCATCGTGAATGTTCTGGTTTGGTCCGGCAATTAGAAGTTTTGCTAGCCCAAAATCCGATATCTTGGTGGTCCAAAACTCATCCATCAAAATGTTTTGAGGCTTTAAGTCGCAATGAATGATTGGAGCGCCACACTCTTCATGGAGATACGAAATTCCTCTTGCAA
The DNA here is from genome assembly GCA_022829125.1 of Lathyrus tuberosus. Classification (NCBI taxonomy): domain Eukaryota; kingdom Viridiplantae; phylum Streptophyta; class Magnoliopsida; order Fabales; family Fabaceae; genus Lathyrus; species Lathyrus tuberosus. Next base: position 565 of record JALAZF010001220.1, on the reverse strand, counting down.
TATCCAGTGCTATTCTTACTCTCTCATTCGAATCTGGACGTCTTTGATCGCCAAACAGAAGCTTTCCAAGCGAACTATTGCTCATGTACTCATAAACCAGAAGCCTTTTCGAACCCTCAACACAAAAAGCCAGCAATCTAACTAGGTTCCTGTGGTGGGTTTTCCCAATGGATCTCACCTCTGCTTGAAACTCCATTTCCCCTTCTTCCACCACCTTCTCTAGTCTCTTCACTGCAATCAATCTCTTACCTTTGTTTAAGGTCCCTTTGTAAACTGATCCAAAAGATCCCTTACCCAATTCTTCCTTAAACTGATTTGTTGCTCTTTTCAGCTCATTATATGAAAACCTTCTCAAAGTTACATCTTCATTCAGCCCAATGTTCCCAGTTTACGTTAGCCATTTGTACCTCAATACCCGAATCTTGTAAATGTAATGGCAGGATATAACAACTGCTGAAACCAGAAGCACAGTAAATATTGATGTAACAACAAATATATGCACCACTGCTTCGTTACTGTTAGGTGCGGATTTGGCCTAAAAATGAACTATCTTTCCTTGCACTTT